>PVJH01002848.1:0-137997 GCA_004026705.1 Nesogale talazaci
GGGGCTTTCCTGTCTCTCCTCTTTCTAAATTCTAAGTAGATTCTAAATAGATTCTTTCCATTTCTACACAGCTGCATTTCCTGGCAAAACACAAACTGAATCAGGGGTGAAATTGCAAGGAAGACATGGGGCTCAGTTTGGACAATGATTAAACTCGGATATAATAACCAAGGAACCATGTAAGCCACGGGCAGGCTGCTGATACCAGGGAAACGAGGAGTTGATTAGTATGGTCCCCGGGTTAACAACTAAGGAAAATGAGAAAAATGATTAACAACAAGGAAGCATAGAGCAGAACCATTCCCTGCTGGGTCCTGGCGGCCACACAGCTCAGGAGGCCTCCCAGATTCGACTTCTGCTTTGCTCCCTGCTTTCAGTCTGTCGCTGACTGCTACAGCCAACAAATTCTGAATTTTTTCAAACGCTTTCTCTTATATTTCTGCAATCTTAGAAAAAGTATCTAAGCCCTATAATGTGATGCCAGCCTCCGCCTTGCCATTGACGCTCACTCTCCAGATGGTTCCTACCAAGTCACTCTGCAGCACAGCCAGGATGTGCATTTGTGACTTTACTTCCATCCAAGTATCTCCAAAATCAAATACAAAGTCCTGGTCTGTGGATTTTCTATCATGCCTATCCTTGTCAGCAAGTGCCCTTTCAGAGCGAGAGTCAATGTCTCTCTCCAATTCCATGCCTTTGGCTCTCAAGACCCTCATGTCAGAACTAAGTTGCATGTCCTTGGACTGCACATGACGTCCTTCTTTCCCAGCACATATTTGTCTTTGCTTTGTTGCTGTATTCTAATGGGTTCGATGTTGCTGTGATGCGGGCAGTTGTCCCCAGTCTTTCAAATATCAGTACGGTTGCCCAGGGCAGATCGGTTTCAGCGGAGGTTCTAGAGTCTACATGCTAAGAAAGACTCAGAAGAAAGGGCTGCAGATCCACCTTAAAAATATGCCTGTGCATCACAGAACATTCCTTGACTTATTTGTTTTTGATGCATAATCAGGAGGGGGTTGTTGCTGGAGGAGGAGACGGTGTTCAGTAAGAGACAGGCCAGGAAAGGGGAGGAAGACTCTCAGCTGCACGGGTGTCCTGAAACCTGCTAGCCATCCTGAGAGGGATCAGGCAATGATTCGTTGTGATTCTCTTTGTTTGCTTTCTGTTACGCAGAAGGTCATCATGTATCAGAGTCTACTCCGGCAGATAGTGTAGAGATTGTGCCATTAGAAAGTGGCGTTCCCCAACCCCATAAACATTTAATAATGTTTTAATAACTCCATAAATGCTTCACACACTAAGGAGACAGCAAGCACTTCAGGGGGAAAAAATCTATACGGTTTATCTTTACAACACATTAATGAGTGGAGCACATTAAACATGGCTTACCGGAGCAGGAATATATCTTCATAAACCTTAGCTCATCAGCAAACCAGCCAAGAATCTGAAGTCTTTAATAAAGAAATCTTATTCCTTTCTAGAAATAACCAAATAACCTTTGCTCTGACTCACTGGAAATATTCACAGAGTCAATGGCTAGAGATGGTCCTTTGTATGAGCTAATTTTCAAGCACATTTTTCTCTATTTTTTCAGAAACTGTACAACAAGATATAGGACACCCTACCTCATCTGGATGCTGATTTTCTTTCTAGTCTGCCACATCGCACCTCCCCAATGTGTTCTTTACATACAAATGTAAAGAACCAGACTCTGGCATCCTTCTCGTTTGGTCATGCAGTCCTCTATATCTGATGTCTCTTTGACCTCCTTTTCACTTGATAGACACCTACCCATCCTTTTGTTTTCTCACATCACTGTTCTGCTAGGAGTAAGAAGTCCAGCCTTGCTCCTGGGGAGCTGCTGCTGGATTTGAACCGTCAACCCTGTGGGCCGCAGTCCCACACACAACCACTGTGCCACCAGAGCTCAGCTCCTACTCATCTTTTGAGACTCAAAAGAAACCTCTTCAGTGACGCCTTCTCAGCTTTACAGCTCCTAACACAAGAACCAGTGTCCACCACAGGAACTCAGAGTGGATTTGTGGATTGAGTGGTTTCATCTGGATATATTGTCATCATTTTCTTTCTGGAATTCTTACATTGAAAAGTTGTTTTGAAATACATTCAAGACTAACCAAGTCAAACTCCCCAAAAAAATTTATAGCAAATGACTTAAAAACATTGAAGTAGGGAAGCATTCCCAGACTCATCATTATATACATCGAGCTTGATGTTGTTAATCCAAAGCAAACTCTGCCCTTGAATCATTGCTGTGTTAGAGCAGGTTGTCTAATGAAACAAATTCAGTGCCAGGCATTTATATGTATGAGAGATCTTTATAGCAAGAAGTCATTATCTAGCAAGAAAACATCCCAGCCCAGGCCAGATCAAGTCCGTGAGTCTTTCACTACTCTATCAATCCGACACCAGTCCACAAATCCCTCTTCGGATTCAGAATGCAGGAACATCACAGGGTGGTGGGTCCAAGATCTGATAGACCAATGGTGGTGGACACATCTCCAGGGCTCTAGCTGCCATCAGCTTGGCTTGAAGTGGCTCATCAATAAGGTGAAACAGGGAGAAAGAGTGGTCCACCTCTAGCAAGCCATTTACAGTATCTCAGTTGCCCTCCAATCAAACTGTGACCTGATTGACAGACTAAGCTCCTTCCACAGGTTCCTATGGGAGCCATATTGGCCCCCAAAATCTAAATCACACCAGCTCATAGTGAAGCCTGGTTAAGTTTCTGAGACTGTGTGCAGGAGTAAAAATCCCCATCTTTTCCCTCTGAATTTTTGGTGGTTTCTAACAGCTGACCATGCCTATATTCTGGCCACTATACCACCAGAGTGTCTCATAGCAACCTTATGTTCAACAGAATGAAGCACCACCTGGTCCTATACCAGTTACGCAATTATTCTTATGTTTGAGCCCATTGTTCCAACCACAGTGTCATCAAGAGTCTTCCTCATTTCCCCTGCTCCTCTGCTTTACCAAGCGCAAGGTCCTTCTCTAGGGGTGATCTCTCTTGATGACACACCTGGAGGACATGAGACGACTCTCACCATCCTTGTCTCTAAGGAGCATTCTGACTGGACTTCTTCAAAGAGATATTTGTTTGTCCTCTTGGCAGTTCACAGTACTTTCAGTTTTCTTCAACAACACCAGAATTTAAAGATATCCTTCCTTTTCAGTCTTTCTTATTCAATTTTCAAGTTTCACATGCCTGGATTAATAGCAAATTTGTCCATTGAAATTCATTATTTGATCTGTAGAGGACCATTTCGATGGGCATCGATTATGGATCCAAGCAGGATAAATCCTTGACAACTTCAATCTTTTCTCCATTATCATAACATTAGCTATTAATCCAGTTATGAGGATTTTTATTGAGCTGGATACCAGAACAAAAATCCTAATGTTAACTACTAATCTGTTATTACTATTATGTAAATTTAAAATCATGCAATATTTGTATCCTAAAAGAGAAAAGTATGTTTTAAAAGTACTGCTGTCTTTGTAAAGCATTTCCTACATAATGATGGAGCACATATGGAAGTCAATATTATTTTCCTGCTAAAAAATAAGATACAACAAATCAAACAAATTTGTCCAACTAAAATGCTAAAATACCAGACATTATTTATTGCATCTAATCTCTATTATTCGTTCTATTTTATATATAAAATGAAGCTAATAGAGGCAAAGCATCAATTTCCATTTTATATAGTGATCTACAACAAGTTTTTGAAAGGTCTAATCTTGTGCTCTCTCAAGTTTTTCTATGCAAAAAAAAGCAAGATAAGTTATAGATGTAGCACAACTTGCATTGATTTCTGAAATATCCACCTCAGTTAGCCTGAACCAGCAGAAATCAATCTATTGGTGATAAATTTGTACTGAAGGAAACTTCATGGGAATAACACTATTGTAAGTTATTCAAAATAGGAAGGAATCACTTACCCCTCCCCCTCAAAAAACATTTAATAAATAAAATTGGATATATACCAGAAACTATATTTATTTCAACCTGCATGACAACTTGCAAGGTAAGTAATATTATTCATATTTTATACATGAGGAATTGAGTCTGAAAGAAGTTACTAAATTATCCAAGCTGACATGGAAAATTCACCAGTGTCATCTCCCTCCCCCTTGGCATTATGCCCAGAACAATGAATACTCGCAATAAATATCTTTGAATGAATGAATGGCAGAATGAATGAATGAGGTGGAAAATCATGGCTTAATTTGTGTGTATGCTTCTAAATCTGTTAATTTTTCTCCTCTGTCACACACTTTATAACTAACTGGATGGCTGGCAAATCCCTTTTCCATATGAAATGGAATTTGAGTGGCACAAAACATTTCAAAAATGACCTCCTATGTAAAATGGGAGCAGTCTAGATTATAAAGCGCTGGCGACATTGAAACTATTTGAGTCTTTGTCTACTATTGTATCCCATTGGTCAATGGCCTGTCTGGATATGTGTGAAAATTCCAGCTTGTCTGTTCATCACTCAGAGCACCTATCTTCCTTTTGGCTCCCATACCACTGCCATCATTTTCTCTGGGATCCCTTACAAGTCCCAAGGGTTCTACTTACACAGGCAAACACAGTGCCTATATATATCTGTGTATAAGATTCTGCAGTCTCAGAAAGTCTACATAAAGTCACTATGAGTCATTTTTTAATATGAAAAAGGTAATTTTATTTTATGTTGTAATATTTGCCTGACATTGATACCTTCATTAAGATACATTTAGAATTCATTTTTGACATTTTAATGATCAATAAAATTTAATTTAACAGCAAAAAAAAGATTCTGGATGGAGACTATAAATAGTACCAAGAAAACTTATATATTTTACAAAGAGTGTTGGCCAGCGTGAAGTGAATACAACTCATCCTATCCCCAAATAGAAATGGTGTTCAGTGGAATAAAATCCAAATTTTGAATACCCTCAAAGAAATTAGAATATGAGGTAAACATTTTTCCTTTTTTATAAATCATTCTATTGAAGTCTCTTATGGCTCTTATCACACTCCTCACATCAATTGTGTCAGGCATCTTTGTATATATATTGCCATCATTTTCAAAACATTTTATTCTACTCGAGCCCTTCCCTTTTTTCCCTCCCTTCCTCACCCTCATGACCCCTTGATTAATGATAAATTGCTATTCTTTTCAGACCTTACACCATCCACTGACGCCCTTAACCCAACTTTCTGTTGTTCATCCCTCTGGGGTGGGTGTTATACATGGTTCATTGTGATCAGTTCCCCCTCTCTCCCCCTTTAACTCCCTGCTTCTTTGTACCCTCATGGTATTGTTACTCCTATTATTCTCCATGAGGGGTTTTATCTGACTTGAATTCTGCATGTTGAGACCTCTTATCTGTACCAAAGAACTGGGGTCATGATAGTGGGGTAGAGGAAGCATGAAACTAGAGAAATGTATTTTTATCAGAGCTATGCTTCACACTGTTTGACTTGTCCCTTCCTTCTGACCCTTCTATAAAGAGATGTCCGATCATCTACAGAGGAGTTTGGGGGCTCCACTCCAACTCTCGTTCACATTGATATGATTGACTGCTTTGAGTCTTCTGATGTCTGATATCTGATCCCCATTGGCACTGTATGATCACACAAGCTGGTATGCTTCTTCCATGTTGGCTTTGTTGCTTCTCTGCTAGATGATTGCTTGTTTAACTTCAAATCTTTAATAACCCAGACACTATAACTCTTCATAGTTGGGCACCACCCACTTTCATCTCCACATTTACTTATGCACCTATTTTGACTTCAGTGATCGTGTCAGGAAGAGGAGCATCACAGAAGGCCAAGTTATTAGAACAAAATGTCCTTGCACTGAGGGACAACTTGAATAGAGGCCTGTCTGCTATCTTGATACTTAACATATAAATCTATGTACATTGTTACATATTAATATATTGACATATGTGCATGCCTATATTTATGCATCTATAAATATCTTTTGTCTCCTAGTCCTTTGTTCTATTTCATTTTACTTTACTCTTGTCCCACTATCATGTTGGACCTTCATTTGGCTCTCAGTAATTCTTCTGGGCTACGTTGCAGTTGATCAAACCCCACCAGGCACTCTACACCCTCCTTGCCACGGATTTTAGAACTTTCATCTTTCCTTCCTCCCTAGGTTTGTTAGCTCTCCCCTTCCCTTTCCCTCTCTTCCCACTTTTCCTGTCCTCTTAGAACCATAAGTCCTATGGTTTTCTCCTCAGGATTGTTTATCTTGCCTATTTAATCTAGTTAGACATGGAAGAAGAAGGAGGAGGAGGAGGAGGAGGAGGGGGAGAAGGAGAAGGAGAAGGAGAAGAAGAAGAAACAAAAGAAGGCCTATAAATAGTTCCAGGTCTGTCTGTTGACCCTCATGTATGCTTTCCAGTCCAGTCTGATGTAGGTGCAAAACCCTGCCCTCTGAAGTTTATTTTTAGGATTCCTTATGGACTTCACTGTCTTGCTGCCCTGGATGCTCTGTTGTACCCTCTGTGTGTTTTGTTCTGGGGTGTGTGTGTGTGTGTGTGTGTGTGTGTGCACGCGCGCACGTTGGGGAGTAGGAGAGGGCTGTGAGACCAGGCACAATTCCAGCACTGTGTCTCCAGTGAGCAGCATGCTTTCTAAAGATAGGAGAAGGCATCTCTGGCTGTTCTTCAACAGCCAAAATTCTCAGTGACTATCGACAACTTCAGAAGCCAAGAATTAATGGAAGAGGGCAGGTCACAAGTAACACAGACACCCTCAGTTCAGTGGCATCTCTAGTAGGTTCCTAAGGGGTATGGATGGCACTGGAAAACTCTGTTAGATGTGTCAAATGACTATCAAATGACTATCAAACATTTATGTTGTACTTCAGCAGAAATGTAGTATTTTTATAATAATATTTCTATACTTGTTTATATAATAACAAAAACATTTTTCTAAGTTTAGCTTATAGGTACCAATACAATTACAAAGATATAACTTTATTTACTTTTGAACCTCCCAGTGTCCACTGGGAGAGGTGCCATTATTATCCATTATGACTAATCTGTTGGATCATATGGTAGTATTTACATACCTTCAAGTATGTGCTGCTATTATGATTGTTTTCTCTCTCTGCCATGCATACATAGATGTATATGTATAGAAATACACAGAAGTATATGAATTTCCATTATTTTATTTTTAGTGTGAATTGAGTGTGAAGGTTTACAGAGAAAAATCAATCCACATACGTTTCATTTCAAATAATTGATTATGATGGGCACAATGTGGCATCCCTTTCCAACAACACTTCGTATCTATGTTTCCCATTTCTATTCCTGCTTTCTGAACTTTTCCTTGGGTGAATGCTGCCCTTTGGGTCTCAAATATTTGATTATTATGAAGAATCTTTACATCCCTAAAGTTTTTGTTCTTTTAGGCCTATTATTTTTTCTGGAAAATGAACTCTGGGAACAGCTTTATCTCCAGACAGGAAAAGTGACTAAAGCCATTGTCTTGGGAAAGGGGGGGAGTGGGTATAGCAATTTCTCTCTAATTAGACCAGACTGGTCTTATTTTATGATTTTGAGTTTTGTTCAACATTTTTAACAAAATGAACGCTTTCAGAACAATTAGTGGGTAGCCATCATCTAGTTCTTCTGGTCTCAGCATCATGGAATCTGATATTTACATAGTTCATTGGTCCATTAACTAACTGTTTATGTGTATCTTTTACTTTCCTTACTTCTCTTTATTCTTGACAAAGTGATACCAACAGTTATACCTTAGATGACCACTTATGCGCTTTTAGTACCCAAAGTTACTACTCACCCAAGCTGGATGGATAATGTTGTCTCTGTAAACCACATTGTGCCATTCAGCTTGTGTTCCCCAAGACCATGATCCTGAGCTCCCAACTCAATAACCCGTCATGTCTAATTATGACTAAAATGTTTTCATAATTTGCCCAAAAATATGCTCATCTACAATCATGGATGCATTTTCAGAATAGGTACATACACATAGAGAAATAGCTTCTGTCCAGCCAACACAGAGTCATGGATATAGTACCAATTTTCCTCCCATGCTGACTCAGCCTTTATGTCTATCCATGCACTGTTATTGTGAGATTATGTCTATCCTAGTATTTACTTCTGTCTCCCTTAATGCTTGATCTCCTCCCAGTGTTTTTCCATACCTCCATCATTTTTGCTGACCTCCCTCTTCTTGTCCAAGGACTTCCTTTTCGGCAACCTTATTATGTAACTACTGTGTAGTTGGTTATTTGCTTTCCCTCTTCCCTTCCACCCCTAGAAACCATTAGAGAATGTTTTTAGTTGGATGAAAATCATTTCTTGACATTTTATAACAAAGGTCTCATATAATACTTATGCTTTCCTTATGTATTTATTTCACTTAATATAATACCCTCTAGGTCTACATTATAAGGACCATAGGTCCTTGTTATAAGGTGCTTTCCAGTTTCATCATTCTTCTCTAGTATTGTGTAGTATTATATGTATGTGCTATCGTTTATTTATCAGTTTTTCCATGGATAAGCACTCAGATTGATTCCATCATCTTCCTATTGTGAATAGTGCTGCAATGAACATGGTGTACATGTTATGTACATTCATGTTATGATACCTATTTCTCTGGGATATATAACAAATAGTGGGACTGCTAGATCATATGGTACAATCATGAAAATACTACATTCCTAAAAACAAACATAAAAAAAATTATTCAAACAGCATAACACAATATAGATGACTGAGACTTCCTAAAAATCAGACACCTATCTGTATCAAAAGATTTCAGCGAAAGAATCAGAGAACCCATAGATGAACCACTTAGTGAACTGTAAACTTCTAGTCTATCTATGTACAACTTACTTTTAGCACAGGGTTTATTATATACTGAGTTCAATAAACATTTGTTCAAATGTTAAGTTAAAAAAAAAAAAAAAGAACCCTGTGGTGGTAATTACATAACCTCGTGTCAACTTGAGAGTATTAAGAGTGAAGGGATACAGGTTAACCTGTCAATCAGGTCACAGTCTGTTGGTGTCTGCTTGTGGGAATGGCATTCATGAGGCTTCTGGGAACTATATGTATGGGTTTCCACATCGCTCCTCCAGCTCCAAGGCTCTGGGTCCATCAGCATAACTCCATGTGGCTTGTCGACAAGAATGTCTCCCAGGGAAAGTGTGTGTCCCACCTCCAGGGAGGAAGACGGGAGTTCCTAAAATCTTCAGGAGAAGGCCATGTCCACAGCTAGAGGCCTCATTGGCTATGACCTGTTTGACAGGCTGAACTCCGCCACTTTGCTCAACTTGACAGAAGATTATGTAACTACCACATATAATTCCAAGGCAGTGATGTCTACATTTTTTAAAAAGACTAAAATTCAGGCTGAGCCCCAGTGGCATAGTGGTTGTGCGTGGGACTGTGGCCCACTGGGATGGAGGTTTGATTCCAGCTCCACAGAGCAAAGGTTGGGCCTCCTACTCCCACCACCTGAGGGCAGTGATATCCCCCCAAAACAAACAAACAAACAAAAAACAAAAAAAAGACTAAAATTCAAGGAAAACTGAATTTAAGAATCAAGCTATACATATTTCTGAGCATATACCAAGAGACGGCAGTTCCCATATGCCATGTTTTAATATATTTCTCTCTTTAACTGCAAAGTAATATCATTTAAATTGTTTTATATATAAATTTATTTCCATTCTAATATTAAAATAATATGATAGAGTTATCAATTCCTTAACTTTAATATTATTTAAAATAATATCAACAAGATCATCAAAATTCTTTTGTAAATCTTTCTATAGTAAATTATTATAACATTATTTGTTACAATATAAACAGTAACTCAGCAGAAGCTTTCATTTTTTTCTTCATCTTGTCCTTTCATTAGTACTTAATTCTAAAAACTGCTATTGATATAAGTTTACATATGCCACTGATAACACGTCATAGTAAAACATCAGAAAACTTGATGTAAGCAGTGAGTATACAGACCTTTATGGGATATAGCAGTTACATAATCTCCTGTCAATTTGAGCAAAGGGGTAAGGAGTGGAAACTAGTCTGTCAATCATTCAAAGGCACAAATGGAGATAAAATAGCTCACTGGAGGCCAGAACCACTCTCTCTTCCACCCCTTTCCTGTGGTTGAGACACTCAGCGAGCTGAAAGAGATATGTGGAGACCCGGTGTTGAAATGCTTCCGTTGCCACTGCATCCAGAAAACCTTTTACCTACCAGCCTGTGATCTCCCTGCATTTTGCATTATTGTGTGTGTCGCATGAATCTGAAGGGAAATTTATAGACTGGTATCAGACATTTGGGCTATTATTGAACTAATGGACTTTATCTGGACTGGGCTGGGATGTTTTCTTAATATACAGTTACTCTTTTATAGAAATTTCCCTCTTCCATAGCATGTCTCTGGATTTCTCTACCCTACCCAAACTAACACATTATGTATCTGATTTTTTTAATTAAGCAAACTTAAATTATAGCTCAAAAATAGATGCACTGAAATGAGCATTTGATAGAATTAGGGTTTCCAAATTTAAAATGCTGGCCACAGAACTGAGGCTGCACAAAATCTTTGACACTGCCATTGTTTTGATGGAAATGGAGAACAAAGGGAGGACAAGTTGCACAAATTGCTAACTACCACATTGTTGCTCGCTGCAGAATCTGACACTCGCTGACCACAAGGAGAAGCTATTTATCTCTTTTGTTTGTTCTTTAATTGTGCAGGGATATGCTAACATAAGGAGCCTTGACAGTGCTGTATATGAAGCACTAGAATGCTAACTGCAAGATTTGCTGGTTCGAACCCCTTACAACTCCATGGGAGAAGGATAATGCTGCCTGCTCCCATAATGATTTACAGTCTCAGAAATCCTAAAGGAGATTGATATGAATCATAATCAACTCGATGCCTATGGGTGGGGCTCTCTCACACAACATAGAGAGAGCATACACCAAAGAGGCCACGCGGATACCAACACAGAGATGCAAAAGAATTAAGTCACCCAAAACCCATGCTAGTTCTATGAGTCAGTATGTTTCAAAACTGGAGGTTGGCCAGGGCTCCTGAAAAGACACAAAGCCTCAGTCTTTGGTTGATAAAGCTGGTTCTTCGGATGCTGGTTGCATGGATTCTACACCGAGTGTAGATGGCAGGTTTTGAAGCAGAAGGGAGTGCTGAAAGCTATACCAGCCATTCTACTGTAACGGAGATGAGATGCTAAGGAGAAGGGCTTGCACATTTTGTTAGCTGATTCTTTTGGAAAGATTCCAACTCCAGATCACTTCAGGTGTAAGCTGTCAAAAGGGGAAAAAGATCTCTCTCCTGAGCAAAGATGGGCCTTTCAGTCTTGCAGTGAGGCAATGTGCAATGGAAGATGCACACCAGCTTCCAAGAGAATGGCTTGACAAGGCAATGCCAAAGAATGAGAAAGCCCTGCTGCTGTGGATTATTTACTTATTCTCAGTGAGCATTTATACTGCTTCTGCTGCCGACTGGGGGCTGATCATGCCACAGCGGTGGCACCCCAAGATGTGACTGGATTTCAAAAATGGCAGAAGCTGAGTTTGAGCCACGAGACATCCAAAGAGCCCCCACTTTTTTGCCTTGAAAAGTGGGCAATGGGGGCCATAGGACTGAGCCTGCGCAGAAGCATTGGCACTGCCATTGTTTAGATGCCGATGGAGAAGAAGACAGGAAGGACATGTTGCACAAATTGCTATCACCTGGTTGCTTCCTGCAGCACGTGACACTCACTTGCCCCAGGGAGAGGTAGGTACCTTGAGCAAAGGAAACAGTCCTGAGATGGCTGAAATGTTTGTTTGGTTGTTTGTGTTAGTATGGAAAAAGCAGTCCATGATAAACAGTAGAGCACATGCAAACACAAAGCATCTGTCTCTCATCTGCACCAGAAGCTCAGAGTGAGTTTATACCTGTCCTGCCAAATCATGTTCAAGAGAAGCTTAGCATGGACTTGAAGCCTACTTTGAAATCTTGTTTGACAGCACACCTGGTATATCACATAATCACCAAATGCCTAACACGAGGAGATACATATAAATCCACAATAGGAGAGGTAGGGGAAACCGTTTCTATAAAATGCTTCCCTCTTGAGGGGGAAAAAGCTGCTGACTTGAATCCTGATATATATATATATATATATTTTTTAATTGAAAAGTGAGGGACACACTTAAAGTTATACAACTATGGCCATTATGAAGGGAATCCACGGAGGTGTACAAGTGGAAAGAAGAAACATATTTTAAGGATTATGTGGGTCATGGGCTTAACCAGTGGGGTTTGTCCTGTTTTATTGAAATGGCATCATGTGTGAGATGTTCGGCCCCCTTGAGGCAACGTTGCTTTTTTTTGATTTGGGTTCTGGTTTTGGTTTTTGGGCATCACTGTCTCTGGTGGTCGTGGGTGCTACCCAGTGCCACCACTGGATTTAAACCGCCAAACCCACGGGCCGCAGTCCCACACTCAACCACTTATGCCACCGGGCCTCAACCCAGGGCAATGTTGCTTTCACTACGAGTTAAGGAGCCACACCGGCATGTCGGTGCAGAGGTTGTCAACATCACACACACAGAGTTCACTATTGAACCACAATGAAACCAGTTCAAGGAAATTCAGTAGTTGTGGGCCAGAGATTGAAACTCTGTGAACCACACAAAAAGTTAGGTGAAAGAGGAGCTACCTACGGTCTTTCCCCTGATCTCTGTGATTTCCCTTTTCTATGTTAATGTCACCTATACTTCTGGTATGATGGACGCCAGGAAGTTAATCTTACACAGCTCTACCTGCAGACCTAGGAAGGGCTTTACTCTCGGCACGCAGAGGTGATAAAGCTGGAGGCATGAAGACTTTTTCTGCATGAGAAGCCCTGTCACCTCGTGGCGCGTGCAATTGAACAGATACTTTAAAAAGCTGACACATATGGGATTGCAATTGAGAGGGTGGAGCCTGGTTCAAGGAGAGGATGGCAGGGGCTTGGAAGTAGTCAAGCGATGCTAGACTCATCCTGAGAGAAGGAAATAAGAAGGTGAAGCTTGAGTTCATGAGCCACTTTTATTTGGAATTCGAGTTGTGAGCATAGCCCTCAGGAAAGTAGCAGTCCTGTTGGAGGCTGTCCAAGTCAAGAGGCTCATATCTGTCGCTGGAAAATTAAAGTAGCCATTCCGTAGTGGATTTCTATGATGAGGTCCATAAAAGTGAATTTTCGATGGAAATACTCAGACTTAGAAGGCACCTGAAAGAAGAGAGATTGATCTGGAAGTAGGCAAAGATTTGGCAACATTTGCTGAATGGGACTTTCTAGAATCTCTCACAACCCTTTCAATGAGCCTAAAATTATATGCGATGACCGGTGTGTCTGTGGTTTCATGTAAGAGGAGCTTTTTAAAACGGAAAAGGTATAGAAAATGTTTGTGGTCTGCTGTGACCCCATTGAGGCTTTCTGATCATGCAATACAATTAACCGAAAATAAGTTGTTAAAAGGCCTAGATTTTGAGGAAGTGCTGTATAAGTTTGACACTTTATAGGCTAGGGAAGGAAAAGGGTTTTTATTTAGTTAAGATGTTTGTTCTATGCTGATGTGCTTGTCTATTTGCTCCTGTTTATTTCTGTGGTATTCTTTTTTCTCTAAATACATTATTAGATGTATTTGTCAACACCTTCTAAACTGTCTGGGGCATTGCTGATGATTCCTATGAAACCTAATCCATTAATGCATTGCAAGAAGAGGAAGCATAGTTTTGATGTACCTCTTATGCATTCTTACTTCAAATTCCATTATTTTCTGAGGTAGATGTAAATATATTCAGGGTATGCCTATGGTATGATGATAAAGAGGTACAATTTTAATTTCACTAGTCATTTGTGCCACTACTGATTCCATTATTTGGTGATATTTAGAATAACATTGGTGTTAAAAAAATACCAACAATCCTCTAAATCTGGTATAGAAAGAGGTCCAGGAGGGAGACCTCGTGGGAAACAGTAGACTGTCCTAGTAGTCTGCCCACCAGGTAGTCCTGCTCCTTCCAATTTGGGGCAAAAGTTTTTCTAACCCCTACCGTAAAATGCAATGATTTCATGGCTGCTAGCTTCTCCCAGCCCCACATGTTGTCAAGAGATGAAGAATCCAGGAATGCTAGGAAGGCACCAGGGGTTGAACAACTGTGAAATCCAAACAATGGTGCTGGAGAGCCTAAGTTCTCTGTAGATGGCAAGCCTGAGAACTAAAGCAAAGAGATGCCCTTCTCGTAGCACACCAGCCCACTGGAAGAAAGCCAAGGAGATAGTGTTCACACACGACTGCGACTCTAAGCCTCTTTGTCCTAACCCTCTGATCTGAAGAGTCTTCACACCACAAACCATCTCTGACAGCCTGAAACCGCAGCCAACCCCATCACTGTCATGAATTGGGTTTTCTCCAGAAGCAGCATTACAATCTGGTGTTTGTATAGGAAACACAACAGCAGCGAAAGGAGGAGGCACACACCAGAACATCTGCTCTGAAACACCATCTGAGACACTGTGAAGCACTCACAGGATGGGAACATCTGTGCAAGTCTCCAGATTCGAAGAGCCTGGAATTGGAAGAGAAAGGAAGCCCAGAGAGATGAGGAGGGAGGGAGGGAGGGAGGGAGGGATAAAACCAAAAGAAATCATAAATTAAAGGATTCAACTAATGTGGAAAGCAGTGCAGCAAATAGAGAGAAGAAAGGGCAGGCGAAATATCACTGGGCACACTGTTCAGGTATCAATTTCAGCACAAAGGACCGTAGCATTTCTGGAGAAAGTAGCATTACCTTATGTTCTGTGGAACAGCTTGCTGGTAGACTCAGACCCACAATTGAGTCTGTCGTGAGAGAGCTTGCAAGAGTATCTCATATCCAAAGACCATCCTGGATTTTCTATTCAATCCTTTTAAGCCATTTGTAGAACTTCTACCACCCGTCTGCCACTTTGTCTTCCTGTGGTGGCTTGCACATTGCTGTGATGCCAGAAGCCACACCACTGGTATGTCAAATACCAGCAGGGTCACCTTTGATGGGCAGATTTTAGGTCAGCCTCCACATGAAGTTAGACTAGGAAGAGAGGTGTGGCAATCTGGTACTTCTGAAAACCTGTCCCTGAGCACGTAATGAAACATCTCACTCCCTGCCCTAGAGTCAATGCTGACTCAGCAACTCCCTGTGGGTTTGGGAGGTGGTCAGTGCTTACAGAAGTGGAAGGCCCAGCCTTGCTCCTGGAGAGCTGCTGGTCTCCAATTCCCAATCATGTAGATCACGGTCCACAGCTTAACTCCTAGCGCATAACTACCGTGCCACCAGGCTCCTTTAGCAGATCAAACACACACACTCACAGACAAATGCTTCCTTCCTTGCTTGCTTTGAAAATGTCAGTAGAACAGATACATCTCTAAGGTAGATTAAAAAAAAAAAAGGAACAACAATGAAGGGAAAGGAGATAGTGTTAGACAGGTTCTCTAAGGAAACAAGACCCTCACCAGCACAACATTTGAAGTAGCAATATTCATCTGTAAAATTTCACTTTCAGTCTCTTTGACTTCTCTTTCCCCACAGTTTTTCTGTCCCTTTCCCTTCTTCTCTTTCTCTCTCTGCTCATACACCCTCTGTCCTTCTCTCTATATATATATGTGTGTGTGTGTGTGTGTGTGTGTGTGTGTCTGCCTGCATCTCTCTCTGTTCTTCTATCATTTTTTCCCAATTTGGCTACTTCAAGGAGATTGCTATTTTCTGTAAGGAGTGATATATCTTATCTATCCCCCATGCTTCTTTTTACCCCTCATAAATATTAGCAGGGGCATGAACATCTCCTTAAATGACCTATTTCATCCACTTCTTCTTATGCCTATTTGTTAATAACTTCATTTTTTTTATATTAAACCAAGCTCTCACTTTAGAACCAGATATACCTGTTCAATTATATAGTCAGTCCCTGAGTGACAGACCTCACAGCTGGAATTTCCCAAGCCAAACACATTCATGCTTGGCTGACACAATCTGATTGACCAGTCTGCATGTTCAGAGACTGCTCCTGCCCTTTTAATTCCAAGAAGGAGCAGATATAGTCCTCTCTGGGACATCCACGTTATCAAGCATTTAACAATGAACTCAAAGGCTGGTGACTCAAATCCACTCAGAAGCCACTCACAAAGAGATCTGGTGATATGCTTCCACAAGATCACAACCACTGAAAATGATGTGAAACATAGTCTACTCAGAAACATTAGACCGTCATGAGTCAGAACTGATACCGCAGTTGATTTTTCATGGCACACATTTCTGTCCTCCTATCATTTTCAGGGGATAACATTGTTGTAGTTTGTATCATAACACACTTTAGTTGTTTGTTTACTGCTCTCCGCAATAGCCTGTGAGTGGCTAAAAGGCTGGAAATGTGTCTTATTCCTATGGATTCTACATATAAAGTATGCTGTTAATGAATGGAACCGTGAATAATGAATGAATGGAGCAGCTAGTTGAATCTGAGGCACTCCCAACATACAAACCAGATGCCACCTCATTTTTTTCCCTCTCTTTGCTCTCAAGTCTAATTAGTTGCCAAGCTGTATACTTATTTACCTCCTACATACACTGAGCATTTAATATATGCATAACATATTTTATACATTTATATTTTTAGCTACTCTCTTTGGCTTATGTCTGGTAAAGGGGTCTTATCAAGCCTCCCTCCTGCTCCACTTCAATCCTGGAGGATCGAGGAGAATTTAGTGAGTACAAAATGAGGATTAGAAGACTTAAGAGGAAACTAAAGGAGCAACCAAACCTCACCTTTCATGCAGGTCGGCAGCTCAAAGCCATTTCAAGATAAGAAAGCAAAGAAAGAAAAAATTTTAGCCTTAAGTCATTGGGCAGTTTTAATTGTTGCATGTGAGTGGATATTCTGTTTGGCTAAGTAGAGTAATCATAAGATCTTTAATTACTTAAGAGTAACTAGGAAATTCATGAAGATTTATTTATATCATATCTAAAGGCAAGAGGAAGAACTGATCTCAAAAATGGACTGGAGAGAGAGTAGGACGGTAAAATAGTCATTTTCCTGTCATGCACAAATCCTGCTTATTTGGCAAAACTTATGTGCAACTCCTTATGAATTTAGTTGAACCATAAACACTTAACCTATTTCTATGATTTATATCCACTTAATTAAAATGATGTTCATTTTGATCTGGTGGCTTTTCCATTATGAAGATAGTATTTCCTTCCCCCGTGTCTCAAATGAAGTGTGGGTTCTGGTACTGTTCATGAATCTGAAGCACTCATCCTGCAGAACTTAATGGTATAAGCACTTTGACTCGGTACACTCAAAGAACACTTTTAAAAATGTATAGCTGGTTATGTGATTTCTTTTCTTAGGTTCCTTCTGTTAATCCCAATCAACGACAGGATGAAATTCAAATCTCTAAGTTGGAACTGGTGGCCTTCATAGCCTGGCCCAAGGTCCCTCTGCAGTCTAAGGTCTTGCCAGATTTCCCAATGCCTCTGCATTCTACCAGCACACAAATATATGCAAACACAAACCCTAGGGCATTTTAAACCTCCATCATTTCTTTAACCAGCTGTCCCAGAGTTGATTCTGATTCATGGTGACCTCGCACGTGTCAGAGAAGAACTGTATGACATAGAATTTTCAATAAGTGGTTTTTTAAAAATGTATCGCCAGGTCTTTGCTATGAGGTACTTATGAGTGAATTTAGCATATTAACTGCTTACACCACCCAGGAACTCCTGCACACCACTAGGTATAGTTTATCAGTGAATTCACCTCGTATTGTATTTACCATATATTTGTGACATCTATTAGGCTAGTATCTTGTTGAAGGCAGGGACTATTATTCTATCTTTTATTTTCTTATCCTTTTAACTTAAAATTTGACATAGTCAGCACTGAAAAAATTTGTATTAAATGACTAAATAAAAGTGTTGTCCATAAATATGTGCATGAGCAAAGGTGATGATGGCACCTGGCTATCAAAAAATATAGCATCTGGGGTCTTAAAGGATTGAAGGTAAATAAGCGACCCTTTAGCTCAGAAGCAACAAAGCCCACCTGGAAGAAGCACACCAGTCTGTGTGACTATAAGGTGTTGACGGTATCAGGGATCGAGGAACCAAAAGTTTTATTAGTATAAGTGAGGAGGAGTATAGGTGGGGGACTCAAAGTCCATCTGTAGGTAATGGACTTATCCTTCCAGAGGGGTTACAGGGAGGAGATAAACAAGTTAGTGTGTAATGTAGCAATGATGAAACATAAAATTTTCCTCTAGTTCTTCAGTGCTTCCTCCTTCCCACTGTCATGATCCCAGTTCTGCCTTACAAAATCTGGCTACACTAGAGGATATACACTGGCACAGATAGGAGCAGGAAACATAAGGAATCCAGGACAGATGATTCTTTCAGGACCAGTGATGAGAGTGGTAATACCAGGAGGGTGGAGGGAGGGGAAACTGATGATAAAGATCTACATATAACCTCCACCCTGGGGTATGGTCAATGGGGAAATGGGTGAAGGAAGACATTGAACAATGTAAGCTATGACAAAGTAATAATAATTTATAAATTATTAAGGGTTCATGGGCAGTGTTGCAGGGAAGGAAGGGAAAAAATAGAGGAGTCGATGCCAAGGACTTATACAGAAAGCAAATGCTATGAGAATGATGAGGGCAGTGGATGTACAGATGTGTTTGACAGACAATGGACTTATGTATAGATTATGATAAGAGATGTATGAGCCCACAATAAAAGCATTTAAAAAAGTGTTGTCTATAGTAACAAAAGGTTAATTGCAATGAACTTGGGACAATACATTTTAAAATACATTTTGAAAAGGGGGTTAGTCAAAATTAGGGGATAGACTTTAAGGAAAAAGGAAATTTAGGTGAATGATAATATTCAGCACTTTAAACCTCAGAGAATGTGTGGGAGATGATACAAATTATAGAAGAGCAAGTATTTCCTAGGTTAAAGAGGAATAAATTTGATTGTGGAGTCTAAAGATAGATTTTCTTGACATCTACTTCTGGCAAGATTCCATGAAATGTTCTCAAATCAATTATTTGTGATTCAACAGAATCAAGTAGAGGAAATAGCTATTTCTAGGAGTTAACATTTTATCCTAAAAATAATGTGTCTAAAATCACAACTTGTTTTTCTCTGTAAGTTACTACTAGTCTGATAACCACAGCATGAGGTGGATACCAAGAAAATTTATCAACATATGTACTTAGAGATCATAATATGCTTAAAACAAGAAATAGAAGTACTGAAACATAAGCTAATTCCGGTACTATTCATTAAAAGAATCCCCACTGACCCTACCACACATCAAAACTCAAGTAACAATTTAGCGCTGGAGAGATGCAAGAGGAGGACAAGATGCATATAGCACCTGTGAGGTGAGACGGGGACAGACACATTGAGAACGGGCCTTCAGCAATATTCCCCTCTCAATACACTATGTAGAAGCAGTTCCTACTAGAAGACGTTGAAAGGAATCCTGCACTAAAAGGGACTCATCACAACCAAAGGAAATCCATAGTTACCACAATATCCAACTGCTTCAATCCCCCTTCCTAATGACCCGGCACAAAACGATGAGTCCATTTCCTTCAGTCAATACAATTGACTCCAGTCTCTTATATGAATCAACATAGCATATCTGACATTTACTTTAAAAAATAAGTGGGGCAAAGACGAACAATGCCACTGATTTTTTTTTTTAAAGAGACAACGTAATGAATGTAGCCTGATTCTGAGATGACTAAGACTTTGGAACTTTTAGAAAGGTAGATTAAAATTGCTACAACTAACATTTTAAAGAAAACTGAGCAACAGTCAGCAGTCTATAGCCCCTAAGTTAAATGTAAAATAAATTTTATTGGAACACAATAAAACACATCCATTTAATTGCTCATGGTTGCACTAGGGTTTTCTTACATTGGAAGCAGCAGGATGGTTATTTTCATACTACACTAGTCAAATTGAGGTGTTAAGAAAGACCAAAGGACACAAAAAGCATTAAATAAGTGCATATATATATATATATATATATATATGACTGACAAGCTAGTAGGGGGGTAAAGGATATTGTGCATTAAAAATACAAACAGGTGTCGAAAAGTTCATGGAAAAAGATATGCTGCAGAGAAGCTCCTACATAGAATTAGGGAGTATTCACATGTTCTTCTCACCTAGGTATTCCTCCTTCTGTAATTCAGGAAAGAGGAAGTCTAAGGGGAAAGAGAGGTGGACCACGAGGATGCTGCTGAGGCTGGTAGTCAACATGATATTCAGTATGCGAGGAAACATTTCACAATTGATTTTAAATATGTTGAATTTAATGTGTCTACTGGCTAGCCTATCAGAAGTAAATTGACAGTTATGTGGCATGAAGTCCAGAGAAATGGTCAATGTCAAAGATAAGTTAGGATATAATTGTTTAATTGGTCAGTGCTGCCTAATACAATATACTATGAAATTAATTTGAGTAATAAATTCTATTTGACCCAATAAATTCATAATATTACCTTTGAACTTGTAAGTAGTGTCTATATGAGAATCATTTAATGAATCATTTAATTATTTAACTACCTTTTTTCAAGGTTCATTCAAAGTCTTTGAAATCTGCTGGGTGGGTGTTTTATACTGACTCAGAAAACTCATTGTCATTAAGGCGGTAAATATTTACAGGAGCAAAAAGCTCCATATTTCTCCCATGGAGCCGCTGGCGATGCAGTTAGCTGCTCAATGACTCTACAAACACTCTTTTGGTGTAGCCATACATGCCCGGTGAATTATTTAAAACATTTTTTTAAAAATAGAATAAAAAAATTAAGAATATAGGATACAACCTCGAGAACATTAAACAAAACAAACCTATTCATAGCCAACAGAAAGGATGAAATTTAAGGAAACCTGGAGAGAAGAGAGTAAACAAAGATGTAAGCAGTCTCTTATGATAAATTCTGCTGGGAAGTTGACTCAAACGATATCCATGAAGTTTAAACCAAAAGAATTCAATTCACCACCATCAAATGTAATCTGGCTCATAACAACCTAATAGGACAGGTTGTTTAGAGGGGTAGAAATACTGGTAACATTAGCAGGACAGAAGCCATGTGAACAGTGGATTAACATTTCTGAAATAACTCTATGCCTCTCACTCTAAAAAGCAATATGAGGGCTGAGCCCCAGTGGCGTAGTGGTTGTGTGCGGGACTGCGGCCCACTGGGACGGAGGTTCAATTCCAGCAGTGGGGCTGGGCCTCCTACTCCCACCACCAGAGAGCAGTGATGCCCACAAAAAGAAAAAAAAAAGCAATATGAGCTCAAGTTTTTAGTGATTCCTCTGCCCAGTCTTCCAGGGACTTTGGATTTCTGTTGGATGTTAAAGAAGAACAATTGGCAAGGTACAGGGTTCCATCTAGGAGACTTCTATGTGAGACACAAAATGAAATAGCTGCAATGCAATGCTTCAGTAGAGAGGATTGTTTCAGAAGACATTAGCTCCCTCCTATTCTTCAATCACATTCTGGAATAACAATTGTTCAGATAAAAAATTAGGAATTTCCTTTTTTATCAGAAGGATTCCCTCAGCCTGATTGAAGCTTGGCTGACTAGACAGAGGCTCTAATTCCATGAGAGCTGAGAAATAGACGGTGACTCTATGGAACAAGCAGGTAAACACAGGTATCAACTCAGAGAGGCCACAAGGAGAAAAAAAATCATGAAATCATGAATATGGAAGACCTGTCCTTAGTAGCATTTGGGAAACTGTTGTCTCAGTGAAAATGGATGCTAAGACTCCTAAGATGTGTGATGATTGACATACTACCTGCTTGCTTTCCCAACCATCCAGAGGTCACAATTATGTTACCCATTGTTTCTTTTAGACTTTATCATTCATTTTCTCACCATCATCATCACAGATGGACGCTTCTCCTGCAGGGAAGATGGATGGATTGAGAAAAGTGGATTTGGGAGACAAGTCTTAGGCCCGATGCAGTCTTGGTCCTGAACTATGAGACTTGAGGAACAAAATTTAAGATCAGTGGTCCCAAATGAAGCACAACCTGCATCATGACATAATAGTCTAAAACCTGTAGCATTCTATAATATTCTACGATATGTCCTATGTGCTTCCAGTTTGCATGAGAAGGCTGCACTCACTCATTGAGCCCCTGAGTCAAGGAAAGAGGCCTGTGCTGTTGAGCAACATCTCATCTGTGTCTGAATGCTCTCATCCTTCCCAATCCTATTTCCATTGGTTCACTGTTCTCAGGTTTCTCAGCCACCCCTCCCCACTCCCTTATCCTTTGGGATCTCCGATCTCTGGAGTGCTGTTGTCTTGTGCCAGCTGGCTCTGAGGCAGTTAGGATGACTGCAGCTGTTCTAGAAATGATTCATCTACCTAAAGGTGGCTGTACGAAATCACAAATACTCCAGAGTGCTGAAAATGGGGGTGGTTAGGATGGGATGTGAGGTTGGGTATAAGATCCCAAACCAAAATATAGATCTTCACCAAGAGTGGATGACAGCTTACTGAGAGGGTGGGGGCTAAGGCGCACGCATTTCCTGTCACTCTTGTGTGCGCACGCACATCTCTAAGCAGTCTAAGGGCAGATCCACCGCTAAAGCTGTCTTCCATGCCCGGTAGAAACATTTTCTACACAGAACGAGAACGCCATACGCAGCTTCCTCCTTGCCAGCGAGTTGATGAAAATGGAAGGTCAGCACAGCCCGCGATGATCCTGGGCACGGTGCTCTGGGCATCCCCTGCTGGCTGCTTGTTTATGGAAATGCATTTGTCATTCACCAGAAAGGACTGGGGACACGTTTAAAGAGAGTTGGCTCTCTATGAGAATTGTTTGGCACTCAAACTCACAGCTTTAATTCTTAAGGTAGAACATTATTCTCAGATTATAACCCAGTGTCCCATTGTGGTACAGTCGTTTTCTTCCGTTCTCCAAATAATGGGACTTCACGGGAGCTGACAATTGCGGCCAGCCTGAGTACGCTATTTTGTTTGGGAGTGAAAACTTTCAGTCCATCCGGGGCAGAGGTGGAACCAAGCCCCCACTGCATCCACAGAGGGCCGGTTGCCCAACCCAAGCCAGGGTCAAAATGGAGTCCAAGCCACAGACAACTGTGTGTGGCCACCGCTCATCGGTGCCTGCTATTTCACAATAACCCCAGCTGTCATCAGAGGAGAGGTGTCATCAGAGTCAGTGGTGACCAGTCCCACAATGGAGCCACAGCTCACGGTGACAGACTGTCTTTCTATGGGGGAGTCCGGGACATTTTTATTATGGAATGTGCCATATCCATTTTACAGTTCCCTAGCAACTGGATGCCAATCAGCCACATGTAATTCAAGGATTCATTATCGCTGTCACGAAGGAGCCAAGGAGAGAAAGAGGCCTTCCCAGTGTGACGGAGAACCGGAGGAGGGTTGGAGGATCAGAGACAGAGTCTGTAGAAGGCGGAAACTTCGAGAGGCTGCCTTTCTTCTTTCAGACTCTTTGAAGCAGGGTGTTGTCCTGTTGCTGCTGCTGCTGCTGCCTCTGACTTCCTGCTTCTGCATTAATTACTTGTGTTGATGGGTCCAATTTCAAATCAGATGGCGTGTTCTGGAATCACGCACGGTGCTTGCTCCGTGCTCAAAACATTGGCAGCAGAACACAAGTTGGGTAGGGAACGATCAACCTCCCCAGGCGACTTCCCCTAGTGTGTTGGCTGGGCTCTGAAAATCCTGCAATCACGAAGTCAGGTGGTTAGGTCGCGAAGGCATTATGCTGTGGCTCGTTCCCACTCTTTTTAGCACCTGCAAATTTATTACATAAGATATTATTTTGTACTCCATTTAATTAGTTAGAACTATTTGTCGTCATTTGAAATACACTCCATGTTGATTAAAATAATTAGTGTAGGGCTACTAAGTATTTACCTAAGATATGAATCCAGGGGGAATTTGATAAATTTAATTAGCAAGAACTAATTATTGTTATGATAGGAGTTAGGGTTTAATAAATATAATTACAGAGCACAAATGACGGTTTCTTAATTAATAGATACTAGTTGCAAACACAAGAGCCATTATCATATTTTCATGCAGGACATGTTATTCAGCACACCTTCCAGATGTCAACTGTAATAGCAATGGTGACTTACAGGAAGAGAACGAACACTTATATAGTGTTTATGCTGTCAGACACGGTTCTAAGTGCTTGTCACCTATTAATTCATTTAATCCTCACAACAATCCTGCTATTGCTTATGTTTCACATATGTGAAAAGAGAGGCACAGGTAGATTCAGAAAGTCGCCCAAGGTCACTCAGTTTCTAGCTGGCATTTCATCATAGGCGGTCAGTCTAGATCCAGAGTTCAAGCTTATAACCACTATCTGCCCTGCCTGAAAGCCAGCCAGTGAATGCAACCAGAGAAGAATGAGATGTTTGCATTAGGGTATGGGCAAAGAATACAGAAAGTAAAAAAAAAAGAATATAGAAAGTACCATGGGCTGCTAGAAGAACAAACAAATTTGTCTTAAAATAAATATAGCCAGCATGCTCCTTAGAAGAAAAGGCAGCATGACTTTTCCCTTCTATGACCTGTTATCACAAGAGGCTAGGGCCAAGAGAAGGACATCATGCTCAGAGAGTTTGTGAAAAAGAGGAAGCTTCCCAATGAGACAAATTGATACAATGTATCAATGAGTTCAAACAAGAATAACTACGAGAATGGCTCTAGACCACACAGCTATTCATTCTGTTGCACAAAGTCCCTATGAGTTGGAACAGCCTCAATACCATCTAAAACAACCAACCACATACTGCCTCAAATAAAATAAATGATAACCATAAAACCCCCCAAATAAAACAAACTAAATAGGAAATGAGAATGTTCTCGATGTTAACAACCAATATCCTCAGCTCCACATTTGCTACGAGGCTTAATAAAATGTTGTTATTTTCAGATATAACTTTCTGATTCTGAAGGGTCTTTGAAGGACCCTGGTCTGTGATCACCTATCATTTTGCAGAAGCCAGGGATTGAGTGGGAAACTAAAATAGCCAGGTAGCAGTGAGTGAGTTTGGTTGACTCTCTAGAACAGCATCTTAGTTGCAGTCTTGGTCTTTTCTATGTAAATATTCGCATGTGTGTGTGCATGCATGCATGCATGCATGCATGTGTGCTGGGGGGAGGAAGGGTTTTAAACATCATGGTGTTTGCAAGTTTGAGTGTCAAGGTATCAAGAATCTTTTATATCTAATTTCAGAAAAAGTACTAGAAGTGCTTTAAGAAATCTGAGGCATTTCCTTCATCTAACTTTTAAGATTAAGAACCATTTCATGGTAGTCAAAATAGTGGGACTCACTTCCTCCCTGACCACAGATACAGTAGGCTCCTCTATCTCCAATCCTCCATCAAGAAATATGGTCCCCTACAGGTCCAGTATAAAGGTTTGTGTGAGAAACCAGTCTCAAAAGGTATGCCCTGCCTCTCAGAATTCTACAGAGGACTTCAGGAAATGTCTTCACTTGTACAGTCAGGAAAGTCCTGTTTTGCTCTTATGATCTGGAACTTGATACAGTTCACAAATCTCTTGACTCTCTAAAGAGTCTCTAAACCTGGCTTGCCAAGAACTACATTACAACTACATTTAACATGAATGCATATGAAAAAGTCCAATATTTGATGTGGCATGCTTACAAAGATCTTGTACTGAGTCCTAGCACTCTCTGAACCAACTCTCCTCTTCAGTCTCCCCATATGGGCAACAGCCCTCTCAATCAACCAGTACTTTAGGAGGCCAACAGCTTCAGCATGGATATCGAGCCCTAATTCAGTTGCTCAGAAACAACTCGTGGGAAGAGATTCTGATGAGTCTTAGAGTCAAGCCCACACAGTATTTCTCAAGGGAAGATTACCTTTTGCATGATACCATTCTTATGTTAAAGGTGACACATCAGTGCCTCATCCTATGCCCATAAGGACCTCGGTGTTTATAAAAAGAAGTCATTTTCTGGAATTGAAGATGTCACAATGACCACTTCCCGCTTTGACAGGGGAGCTCTGTGAGACCCAGAGATTGGGTCTGGGTTGTGAAGTGCTCAGTCACAGAGGCAAGCTTAGAACACAGCTTGATTTCCATTGCAATGTTCCTTCCATTGACAGAACAAAATACAAAACATCTGTCCAAGGCTAGGCATCCTATTGGTCTCACTAATTGAAATTTTGAAATACTGACAATGTTTGGAATCTATAGTCTAGTTCTTGTCAAAATGAGTCCCATTATGTAAAATAGTAGCAGGAGGCAAGGGCTTTAAAAAGTCAACCAAAGCTTCTCGAGCTATTTTCCTGGTGGAAGAGTTCGGTGGGCTGAAGACATGACACTTTCCAGCTTACGGTCTTGCTCACCAGCCTTTCCCTGAGAAAATCCACCGTCTTGCACCTGGGCCTTGGGAACGCCAAGGGAAATCTTGGTCTCCTTCCTGGAACCAAAGAACAATGAACAAGGGGTTGCACTGAAGGCAGAGGACAAAAAAATGGTGCTATGGAAGAGCAGGAGCTTTCAACTCAAGGCAGAGTTTAGGAAGGTCTGGGCTACAGCTGAAAAGCAGTACAAGGCGAAACACCACCACTTCGACCCAGACTTGTGTGGAAGAATTGCACCTTTCCCTATGGTCAGTGCTGGAACAGAGTTGAATCTAAAACAAGCAACAGAGTAGCCAAAAAAAAAAAAAAAAAAAAGGAAATGAACAAAAAGCAATAAATTATAAAAACAGGAAGCAGGAAAAGACAGGCCTGGATGTGCAATTCTTTTTGTGCCTGTTAAATGAACTCTGGTGGGGATGAGGAGAGAGAATTATCCTATTTATATATTGAAAGGAATTTTAAATATGCATAGGCAGGCAGAGAGGATCCTCTGAGATTGAAATGCAAAACACAGTGTGGTCGGCGCATATCTTCTTCTATCTCCCAGCACCATTAGCAAGTTCCTTGCACCAATTTCTGGAAAGCTTCTTCTCAAACTCAAGAGTCATCCTTCCACTTAGTCAGCATTTCTATCTTTAAAAAGAGCAATTCTATTTTTAAAAAGGACCAGGCCTTCACTTGCAAGTCACCTTGCAAATGGATTCATACAGGAAACACAGCTCAGACTTCCACGTGGAGATACATGCATAACCCATTGGCACACAGACACCGCCCCCACCACCACTCCGCCCCTACCACAAGCCTTCCTGCAGTCCGAGCATCTCTGGTCCCCTTTGCCAGGGGGTCAGACCAACTGAATTGTTTCCTAACACACACATGAAAGAACACGGGATGTCCTCCCATCAGGGCGATGTGATATATTACATGGCATAGAAGATGTGTAATCCTTCAAGAGGATACGTCATCTGTTTGGGAGTCTGTCGGGGCCCGGGAAAACAAGCTGGGCCGACTAAACAACACTTTCTTCCTAACAAATCTCCTTTCTCTTGCTGAATCTCCCTGGCTTGGCCTCTTCACCAAGTACAACATCCTTTCCTTTACAATCGTCAGAATGCCTGCCCTCAATGGCGTCACGGAGGGACAAGGGACTCCTTGAGAAGCTGCTGCCTTACTTTAAGCTGGACGAGTTACAAAAGGGGGGGGGGATCCCTCACTGTTATTGGATCAATTCTGACTCATGGTGACACGGGAGAACTGCTCCTGTGAGTTTCCCACCATCCTTTGCCGTGGAGTGCCTGGTGGTTTCACACCAAGTAACCACTATACCACCAGGCAAAGCAAAGCAATTGTTAATTTGTTCATTTTCTTACTAGCTGCCCTCCTCCCCCACTTCTCTCTGAATCTCAATACCTCTCTCTCTCTCTCTCTCTCTCTCTCTCTCTTTCTCACACACACACACACTTATACACACAGATTTGCACACCATGTTTGTGTCTTTTATGAAGATCATCTGCTTTAACCTCCGGAGGGAAAACAGACCAACTTGGATATGCCAGGTCTGCCTTAGCTACTGTTATGCACATTGCTGTGGGAAAGTCATCTGTCCTGTATTATCTATGATGTGGGTAAGACCTGGTTGTAGTTGACAGGTCTCTAGAATAGATTAAAACAATGGGGGTTGTCCCCACCAAAGGCCTATGCTAAACAGAAATTAGCAGTCCATGCCACAGTAAAGGGCTCGAAAAGGAATCGGGCACACTAATTAGACACCTATGGGAAAATCCAGAATGAAGCAAGCTTAGACACAAGTCACCCAGGTCCAAGTAGGAAGTCCACCTGGGCTCACAGACTAGGCACCGGCAACATGACATCACACAGGTGCACCTAAGCACAGCCAATAAGGTAGGCCAGGACCCTCAACCACGCCTCCCCAGCCAGAGGGGACAGGAGGGAGTAAAAACCCACTTTGGACAGGGTGCTCTTCTCTTTCAGGTGCTCCCTGCAAGTGGTGGGTAGGATTTATTCTGCACATGCATGGCATGTAAGCACCTGCAAGTGGGTTAGGGCGTGGGGCTGTGGAGGGCGGCAGTGTTCCTCTGAAGCCTCTGCTCTTGGCTTCACTTACTGGTTTCATGTTCCTGTTCAAGCATTTCTTCTTCATGCTTTTCCACATTTCCCTGGAATGGCCATTTTAGGTCTCAAACTATCCCCCCCACCCCACCCTACAGACACACACTTTCCAAGGGCAGTATATATTTTCAAGACTGTCATACCTGAAACTTCCTTTTCCCTCATAAAAGTTGCCTGGATTTACAAAAGTGCTTCTGACATGAATTCTTTTGGTGCTGAGAAGCCAGAACTGAAGTCAAATGCCCAGAAACTTCGCGTAGGCCTGGTGCTTTATCCCTGGATCTCAGGTCAAGTTCTTGCTCAAAGACCTTTCCAGCAGAAAACCCTCAGTCTCTCACCTGTGACATGCTGATGTCCATTTTCATTTAGAGATTAGAACTTGAAAAGAAAGGGCAGAGAAGGAACAATGCAGTAACTGTGATGGCAGATAGGATCCCTCCATTTTGGCACTATGTAGTTTGCAGGTCAATTTTTCACACAGGAAGGAAGGAACCTTGAATGACCTATCTACATCACTTGACCTCATGGTCAAGGCATGGGGAGAACCCTTTTGCCACCACCTTGACCTACTCTCCCATCTTCTTACCTAAGTCATCTAATGGCCTTTGAAGGGGATGTCTCTTCATCCACCTCCCTTCCTTTCAGATCTACACAAGGTGCTTCCTAGAGATTCTTGAAACCTGAATCTGACCTTCTTCATACCCTCCTCAAAACCACTGATGACTCCCCATCGCCTTCCTGCATTTCATTGACACCGAAAGCCATTTTGCAAAATAGCCAAGTAGTTGAGGAATCAAGTCTTCAAATTATTGTAAATCCACTGAGTTTACCAAATGTATCTCTTTATCAACACACTTGCTTTGAAAGCTATAAAGCTTAGAGCAGTATGTATGGGATGATATGCTTCCAAATGTGTTTGAACATTTATGCAAGGTTTAACCCGATAGTCTCTCATTTATCTTTAAAGCAATCTTTTAAGGAAGGCTCCCCACTTTGGCAGCGAGAGGATAGCAGGGGAAGAGAGAAAGTAACCTGTGCTAAGGGAAGAGCACAGACAGCCCAGACACTCTGGGCAGCTCAAATCTGAGCGGGGGGAGCCAAAGAAAACAGGAGTGCTGGCAGAATCAGATGGGGGAACAATACAGGTAAAATGATCGACAGGGTCGTGCAGGGATGGGGGTGGGAGAAAATAAAACAAAGGTGGAGAAGATGTAAAAAAGCAGAAGGAAAGACCACAGGGGAGGCACCGTACAAAGAATGGGGAAGTTTGGGGAGTGGAGAAAGGGACAGTGCGAGATCGAGGTTGGTAGGAAAGACGGATGGAGCATAATTCAGGAAAGGTGGAAGAGGGAGAGAGGTGAGAGGCAAGGGAACTGGGGATATAAAGAGGGCAGAGAAAAGAAAAAGACAGGATCCAGAACAGATGAAAAGAGTAAAACTCAAAATAGAGATGGGGATGAGGGAGAAAGGGAGGAAAAAGGGGGGAGAGGGAGAAAAGGGGGCCTAAGAAGATGCAAAAAGAATACAACGGAAAGACTCGTGAATCTAAAGGAGCAGAGATCAGGAGCCCCACAAGCCTCCTTCAGCTCTGCAGAGCTCTCCAAACCAAAGGAGTCTCTCGAGAATGTGATATGGGACGGGATCCCCATGAACAACACGAGTGAACGACTGTTTTAACCAAACCGTCTTTAGAATGCATGATTAAATCTTGACTTCTGACCTTTCTCCAGCTATTCTTCTCGGCATAAAATGGGTGTGACTTGATGCTCATGAAAACCATGCTTCTCTATGTCAATGAGTTTCAGTCTTTCAATTTTCCCTGGGAATTGGTCTCAGATGCCTCTCCTCTGGTATTGGCAATTTGGAAGAAAGAGGAGAAGGGAAGATGACTAGTTCCTTAGTGAGGGGCTGTGGGCTTTGCAATTCCTATGTAAAGTCCTGGCAGCAAGAGATGGTGCACACTGGACCTGTGGCCTCCTGGGTCGGGTGAATACTGGGCTCAGGACTGAGGTGGGACTGTTTTCCAGGAAGATGTCATTGCAGGCAGACAGGCAATGCCACATTCTGAGGACAGGGTGCCCAGAGTTCTGTGCAGGGTTTTCTGAAGCTCACATTCCTGATCTGAGGGACCATATGAATCATCATCACTGCAATTACGTTAATGTAACATTTCTCGCTGAGAATTCAGGAAAGCGCTCACATCTACATTAAGATTTTAGGCAATCAGAGATCGGGGGGGAAAAAAAGCCTGGAAATGGTATTAATGTGTGAAAAACACTTTTGAAAAACACAGATATCTTGAGAATCACAAGGAAAAAAATGTCTCACTAGGCTGTAGGCAATTCACAGCTTCAGCGGAGCCTAGGCTTGTGAAGTTCAAAAACAAAGGAACTTTCATCCCTGTGGAATCTGCACCTGACTGGTCCTACCTTCAAGTCTGGCAACCAGGGGTGAACTACTCAATGAGCAAGGTAAGCACAGTTTTGCTTGTGCTTACTTCCTAATCTGTAATGAACAGTTTCACATGCCTTTTTGAAATCGGTCACTGCAAATTAGCAAGCACAAGTAAATCTGTGCTTATCTTGTTACTGTGTAATCCATTCCTAGGAGGGACTGTAAATTTGAAAAGAAGCTTGGATTCTGTGGGAAGGTGGGAGAGAGACAGACGTCAGCCAGACCAAGAGGCAGAATCTCCACTGCAGGATCCCACCACATCTGCTTCGGGTCGTCTGCTTCTTATCGGCGCCCCTTCCTAGAAACAACTCTCTGCTTGAATACCATAACACACCTGTGTTTCTGTGTGTTCATTTGCAGACAGAAAGCAGAGGGGGATCTAGGGCCAAGGTTTTTATTTATACTGGTAATGATGACTGGTAATGGTCCAACTTCCTAACCCCGAAGTTGTAGGTTTGCGTCCCACTAGAGAGGCCACAGAAGACTGATGATTTACTTTTTTGAAAAAATCCATCATTGAACACTCCAAGGGGCTGAGTTCTACACTGACTGACACACATGGAGACCGTGTGGGAGTTGACTCCTCAGCTGCTAGTTAAAAAAAAAAAATAGGGAAGAAAAGGTTAACTTCAATGGACTGAGGAAGAGCTATACCTGCACGTGTGCCGAGTGGCTTTATGATCCCTTCTTTGACCTTCCTTGCCATGTCTTGCAGTCATTCAGGCCAGAATCATGATGCTAGGCCCTCTCTCCTCCATCGGCTTGCTGAGAGGCCAATGCCCCATGATAGCCCTCCTCTGGTGACCACCTCAAGGGGGAAAGGTGACTGTGATGAATCTGTCTTCTTTTTGTCAAAAGGCAGCACAAGGTCCACTTGAGTTCTGCTAGTAGAAGACATGCCATGAAGCATTTTGCAGTGATGTCATATTCTGCTGCTTGTCCCCCAGAAATTTCTTCACACAGTCTCCATTGCACTTGACTTACACTGCAAAGACATCGTTTGCAGTGTTCCCCTGCTCTTAATGTAAAAACAAAACAAAACAATGAGTGGAGGCCTGGATTGCTGTTGGGTAAACATTCGACTGCTAATTGTAAACCCAGCAGTTCGAACCCACCAGTTGCTCCAAGGGAGAAAGAAGAGACTATCTGTTCTGTAAATATTGACCACCTCAGAAAATCCAATGTAGAGTCACTGTCCCTCAGCTAGGAGGCAGCAAGAATACAAAGCCATGCCTGACTCCACATTTGCCCTGGAAATCTTTCCTGGAGATGAACTCACAACCTGTGTTAGGCCATGTTGACTAGAAAAACAAATTCAGTGACACTCAGCTATCTGTAAGATGAGCTTTCTATCAAGAAGCAGTTATCTATCAAGCAAACATCCCAGCCCAGTCCAGATCAGTCCATAAATTTGATACTAGTCCATAAGTCTCTCTTTAGACACACTCAGTCACATGCAATAGGTAGATCACAGACCAGTGGATGCAAGGTAGTGTGGATCCAATGGGGGTGGCCACTTCACAGGGCTGGCAGCAACCAGGGTCAGCTAACAGGAAGGTGAAGTCTGAGAGAGCCGGAGGTTCCCAGAATCCTCCTAATGAGAAGGTTTCATTCACCAGGAGTCATCACCAGGCTGTGACCAGATTGACAAGCTAGCCTTCACCCCTACACTTTTATATATCTTCAAGTTCACACGAAATTACATAACTAGCACACATCCTATCTCTATTTACTCATAAACCATCTCACCTAGGGTCAGAAATACAACTTTAAGTTTGACTTACTAAGAAAGACAGTTCAGCTTAGACATATATTTCTTACCTTATAATTCTCTGTATACCCATGTATAAGTGATGCCAGTAATCAAAGATACACTGTAAGTGTGTAGACCCATATCCTCAATCCCATCCTGGTTGGTCACAAATACACAGCTGGATATAGTCCAACGGTTCGAAACCACCAACCCTCCTCTGGAGGAAGATGAGAATATCTGGTACTCAAAAAGAGTTATAGTCTCAGAAAACCCACAGGCCCTTTCCTATAGGATTGCTATGCATCAGAAATCAACTCCATGGCATCCAGAAGTATTCATACAGCATAAGAAATCCTTTAAGCCTCAGGCTGCAGACAAGTTGGATTAATTGTGCCATTTAAGACAAAGAGATGATCAGAAATCAGACATGTTTTAAGGTTCTCTCCATTTCTCTTTTGAAGGAGATTCATGCAGCCTCATAAGGACTTGCTTTTGAGTTGGGTTTCTGATTGGATCATCGGAACCTGCTAAACCTTTTGTCTGAAGTTCATTGGGCTCGCAGCCTGCTCCTCTTCCAGGCTTCTATTAAGTACTTCCCTCTCAGGGTAACTGCAATTGTCCATGAACTTCCTGATATTAATTCTCATACAGATCATGGAGAGCTCCTAGAATGCCTTTTAAGTATGGAGCCAGTTGCCATATCCTGGAAGTGCCGTTGCTGAGACATCACCTAGAACAGCCTCTGCTGTTTGTATCCATACATAGCTCAAACAGCTCCCTCTGAATAGGAAGCCTTTCTCTTGCTTCTGTGTCTGGTGCAGTCCTTTAAGATGTTGCTCAAGGTTCAGTGTCCTTTCCCATAAAACCTGAATCAAGTCATGCTACAAGTATTAAATAGGACATGATGGAACTTTAAATCTTTGCATAAAGTCTGGCTCCTGGTGAGGGGGTCAAGGAACAGGCACTTATAAATGCCTTCCAGGAACAGAGCTGCCTCCACTGTGCCAGGAATTCCTGGAGCAAGGAATCTGTCTTCATATTTGAGACACTTAGACTCCATTTCTTCCACTTATCTCTGTTTTATATTAAAAAGGACTAGTCATTGTTTAAATCTTTCAGGAGATAGTACAGGTTCAAAAAGAGATGGTAATGAGGGAAGGTGTCCAAGTTGATTGAAGGCATTGGTGGCCAATAGAGGCTCCAGGAACTGATAGAACATCAACTGAAATGTTTCAACAAATGCATGTAGTGTTGAAGATGTGCACTCTACTATGCCAAGATAAGAAGACAGTTATCTGGTCATTGAGCTGGAAGTACCCAATATCTAGGAACATTCTAATGACAGGTGATACAATTGAATGCAGATATGACTGAACAGTATAGTTATTACTACACATAAATAAAGTTTTCCTGACAATAATTGACAAATAATTACAACAGTAAATCAACAGACAACTGTCAGATTTTCTGCTTGGATTCAGAAGAGGATATGGAACTAGAGATACCACGACTGATATCAAGTGGGTCTTGGCTAAAAGCAGAGAATGACATTACTATGTTGATTTATACTTTATTGATGATTCAAGGACATTAGGCTGTGAGGATCATATAAATTATGGATATCATTGCAAATAATGGGGGTTCCAGAACACTTAATTGTGCTTACATAATATGCAGCACATAAACATATAGCATAGGTCTATAACAAGAAACATTTATTCAAAAAGAGTGAGAATATATGGTAGAGTATATAATCAGGAAAGGTGTCAGATAGGGTTGTATCTTTTCACGGTAATCATTTAATCTGTATGATGAATAAATAATCTGAGAAGCAGTACTTTGTAAAGAAGAATTTACATCAGGATGAGAAGAAGACTAACAAGCTGAGATATGCAGATGGTACAATCCTGCTTCTTGGAAACCTGGAGAACTTGAAGCACTCGGTGATGAAAATCAAAGACTGTCCCTTTTATTCTGAATTACACTTCAACATAAAGAAAAGAAAAATTCTCACAACTGAACAAATAAGTCACATCATGCTCAGTAGGAAAAAGGTGTTAGCTGTTAAGAATTTTCTTTTACTCGACTCTCCAACAAGACTCAGAGAAGTAGCAGTCAAGAAAAAAAAATCAAACAATGTGTTGTCCGGGGCCCATTTATTACAAAAGGTTTTCTTCATAATAAAGTGCTACAAAGTAAAGATGTCACATTGAGGACTAAAGTGTGCCAGACCCAAGTCATGATATTTTCAACCCCTCCTATACATGTGAAAGTTGGGCCAAGAATTAGGAAGACTGGTGCATTTGAATAACAGTGCTGACAAAGACAATCGAATAGGCCATGGACTGCCGCCAGAAGAGTGAATGAATCTGTCTCAGAAGAAGTGCGGCAGAATGCTCCTTAGAAGTGAGGATGGCAGGACTTGAACCCACATACCTTGAACATGTTGTGGAGAAGGAGGCTCCAGTTCCTTAAGGAGAACCCCATGGTGGGTAGAGGGGGGCATAAGCAAAATTAATAGCCTCAGTGAGATGTGTGGCTCTGAGTCAAACAGATTGGACGGCACTTCACAATAACAGCTGATTCTTTGACTGCACCTCACGAAAATTGCAGCTGTGATCAAGACAGTGCTGCTTCCAAGGCCTGGGAGCCCCTAGCCCCGTGAGGCTATATCTGAGTAAACCAACAACTGCTACATGGCGTGCTCAGTGTGGGAATAGATGAGGCCCCGTATGCCCTGGGAGCATAAAAATAGGCATGCGACTCAACCGTGGGCAGCAAGGAGCTGGGAGATTTCTGAGAAGAAGTGACAGCTAATCTTAGATGAGGGGAAAGCAATTCACTACAAGAAAACAATGATTCATCAAGAATTTGGAAACTGAGAAGGGAGAAACTGACTCTGAGGATGCTTCACTTAGGGCCAGAGAACTGGTCCCATCTGTCTTTGCATTCACCGTTGACACTTAGTGCGAGTGTACTCACCTGGGTGCTTCCTAGCTAGCTTATCTTTGTTCTGCCTCTATATAGTCTTCAAAGGGTGAAGAACGAACTTTGCATCCTACATTTTGGATGGATCATCTCTGTCTGAGTTTTGTGTTTCGTTTTTGCACTGATAGAATCTAAGTCATCAACCCCTCTTAAGCATCCTTTTTAATTTTCTCTCTCTCTCCCTTAGAAAGTACGCCAGTCTACGATTTCACTCATAGTAAAAGCCAGGAGGGGGAAAGAATAAGGAGGTCACCTGACAAAGCACTCAATAAACATTTATTTCCTTTGTTCCTGAGCCAAACCTTTTACACTGGGAGTGTAATGAAGTTTGTGAACTGTGTGTAGAGGGACATTAGCTATTGTCAGGAAGAAGCCTATGTTTTAAAAATGCCTATTCCAGGCAAGACACAGGAGGATGGATCCTCAGACCTAGGGAGGGGACTGTGTGATGGAGGTGGAGCTGATGGCCAGTATGTGGGGTGGTTCAGTGCCACCTGATAGGTGAGAATAAATACCCAGGAGGTCTTGCTGGAAGAATGGAATTTATTAACCTTAGCTTCCCCTGAAATTCTCACCCACATTCTGCATGGAAGAATTGTTAACAAACGCTTGAGGTGAGTCTTTATTTATGCTGTTGATGGGTCCCTTGGTCATAAAATTCTTCCAGGATGTGAGGTTAGCTGGAAGTTGTTGCTACCAAGAAGCAATCATCAGTTTACATGACCTCTGCCCTGAGCCATCAGAGAGCCCCATGTGCTCTGTTCAGTACGCACCTGCCCTGTGCTTCTCCCCACATGCATGGACTCTGATGAGCAGCCCCCAACAACACTTGCCACACAGTTCGGGTCCAACCCTTTCATGATCCCATCTGCACGGAGAACTGTTAGGGAATTGAAGTGAAATAAAGAAAAGCACACAGTCTAACCACAGGAACCACCCCCAGAGAAACAAAGAAGAGTACTGAGTGAGAAACAAAAATGCAGAGCTCATCCTTAAAAAATAAAAATTAATCATTAACCACCAATCTGTGAAATGCAAGTGCTTTCTGCTGCCACCTAGCCCGTTGAACCCATTGTGACTCCTGGAGACCTTGCCAGGTACAAGACGCAAACTGCCCCTTTCCTTTTGAAAATACAAGACTATGTTGTGCTGAGCAGTTGGTGGGATTGAAGGTCTGAACCCCCAGTTAGTTGCCCAGCGATGATCCCAGGACACCACCCTGGCTCCTCTGTGGAGGAGATCAAATCCCTCTGGCATGGAGCTTATTCCGACTCCTATCCATCCTGAACAGGGGTTGGAGGCTGTGACTATGGAAAGGAGTTGACAATCTCATCTCTCTCACCAAGGAAGAGTGAAGCTGAACTTCCATCCTGATTAGCTGAGGGTCCAATATTTAACTCTCAACACTCCCAGAGATCCTTATGACAGATCCCCAAATCATATAATCCCAATCCTTGTCTTACTGCCAAGAAAACGAAACCCCTAAAATCAAGCACCGTCTTCTTTCCAGTTCCTCGCCTTAAGGCTTCCAAACAGCTTTCTTACCTATGGTCTAGTTCAGGGGTCAGCAAACCCTTGAGATCGAAGAGCCAATCCTGTCCCTCCTAACAACTTTAAAGTCACTCAAAGGCCTTAAATGTCTTTTTCCAAAGAAATGAAATCACTCAGATCTGAAATAATAACCTTCAAACGTTTTCAATGTTCCTTCAGAGCCACATTTTCACATTTAAAAAGCCACATATGACTCGTTGAGAGCCACAGTTTGCCGACCATTGACCTAGTCTATTGCTTTAGGCAAGTCTAGTAACCTCTTTCTCCCTCAATAATAATATGACCCTTCAGAGAGTGGTTGTTAGAATTTTGAAAGGCACCAAAGCAAATCACATCAAAGAAGGCATGCTAGATAGTAAGCTCTAAAAAATATTATCATAGCAGTAATAATAGCTGTAGCATTTCAGTGTATACCTCCACTTGTCTCCTTTGTATGTGGCCTTTGTTTTAAAGTATACATGGGAAAGGACCCATTTCTGAGGGTGCACTCAGCCAACACCATCTGTGAGCCATCTCGGTATGTTCTGAGGTATTGGAAATGCTGGTGGAGGGGTGGCAGAGGGCCCAGGGGCCTACCTGCTGGGTTGTTAAAGATGTTGCCTTCAACAGCACTGTTTCTAGGACTCTGCCCCCTTCTCTCCTAGCCATGATTGGATGGAACTGTAAGAAGGGCTTTCCACCATTAGTTACCCATAGAAGACTAGATTATAGAATATTCTGGTCCCTAAATCAAACTCAATGTCACAATCCCCCGAAGTAGGATCCAGGAATCCATTCCAGCAAGCACCTTGGCAATGCTTCTTGTGTTCTGAAGTGTTGAAAGCAGAAACAAGGATAGGTCCTCTTCTACCCAAAGCCCTCCAGATGGCCTCTTCGAGAGAGATTGTGGGCAGGACTCCTTACCCTTCATGGCAGACGAGTCTAGCCAAGTGAGAACCTTGCATGGGCTGGTCACTCAGCAGGCACCATTTAGAGCTTGTCAATTGGTTGTAGGATGGTTCATCGCACATGTCTCACATCTAATACACAATAAAGGCCCACTGTCGGGCCAGCTGGTCAGGCCACTCCACTTGGGCCTCGTCCAGCTGGACTCTGACTGGGGTCCTGGGAGAAGCCCAAAGGACAGAGAGGTGTGTCCGTTCATGACAAATGGTGTCTTGCTTTCTTGCAGCCTCTGACTGCGAAGCCTCTCTTCAAATCCTGATGCTTCTTCAAGCGTCTCCACTTACTGCTCAAGCAGCTTTGGGGCTCTGTGCAAAAGAACGAGGGACATTTTGAGACTTGCTTTAAGCAAACCTCTCAAATGTCCCTTGGCACATTCAGTGGCTTGTCCATCGCTTTAACAGGGTTAAGTTGTTCTGGTGTTTGTTTTGGTTGTGTTTGGTTTCACTGAACTACACCAAGCAAATGGCACACATTCTGCACCATTACAGTGAGTCTACCTAGCCCCTCCTATCCCTCACCTGCGCTGTGACACTTCGTAAGATTTATGCAAAGCCTAAGGAGGAGGAGAGAAGAGCATTTGAAATCAGACTTCTTCTAAGGGGTGGAGTCCCGGGGTGATGTAGACATGGAACTCACTCCCTCACTAATACAAGGATTAAATGGCCCAGCCTGCCCAGGGGTCCCTAAGAGGAAAGCTCTGAGATCTGCTCCTAAGGAAACCATCTGATGGACAATCCGACTCTAAAACATGTGCAGTTGCTGTGTGTAAGAATGGACTCGGTATTGTTTTCTTGTTATTTTTTAATAAAGCCTCCTTTGGCTCATGTCATGGTGGGAATGGATGGGCTTATTGCCCTGACAAGATCCTCCTCTTCCCAGCACTTAAACATTCCTGCTTTCAAAGTGCTTAGTGTCTATAAGGGAGCCCGGGTGGTGTCGTGGGTAAGAAGTGGCCTGTGGTCCACAGCTTCCAACCACCAGCCGCTTTTCTTCTCAGAAATTCACGGGGGCAGTTCAGCCATCTTCTCTGGGTCGCTATGCTTTGGCATCCACTCAAGGGCAGTGAGGGAATGACCTGAAACTCAGCCCGTGGTGCTGTCTTGAGTAAGAAGAGCAGGACGAGCAGGGGAAATAAATGTTCCAGCATGCCTTGTAGAGAAATGAGATTTCTGGCTCATGGGGTTCTGGATGCCCAGGCACCCTTGAGAGTTGCCCCCAGTTTGGCAAGTTTCTTAGGAGCAGCCTGCTACCCACCTCCTACAGGGTGCCCTGTGGGACTCTGGGCCACTGCCTCAGACAATGCACCCACTGGCCCCAAATCTTCCCTGTGGAGCTCTGAGGGGCCTCCGGCAAAAGTGCTTATGGAAATGAGTGCAGCATGAGAGAGGAAAATGACAGGCTCACTTCCCAAAAGCTCTCTCTCTGCACCCCCCCACCCTGCATTGTTTTGCTTCTTTTGCTTTATTGTTGTTTTCTGCTGGCGTTCAATGCTGCAACAATGCACGCTTATGACTGGAAGGACACCAATTTGCCCTTTGCAGGAATATATTGGGACTTCACAATTAGTCACAAATGAAAGAAGGGAGGAAGGCAGCCTTGATGAGCAGACTCTTCAGTTGTTTTCACCACAGTGAATATGCATGAGAGGCAAGTGGACATGTTGTCTGAGGAGAAGGATGCCGTGCTCTGCAAAGTGAGGGAGGTCGGTGACAAAGAGGAAGACCCTCGATCAGCTAGACTGCCACCAGGAGCGCTCACCAGGGGCTGAAACAGAAAAGTCATTGTGAGGATGGCCCAGGACTTCACGGTGTTTTGTTCTGTGTACACCGAATCTCTGTGAATGGGAAACTAATGACAGCAACAATGAGGTCGGGGCATGGGGGTGGGGGTGGGGGGCGGGCACGTGTACAAAGTAAAACTGCAGTCTCCATATAGGCAGGAAATTCCTCACGGACAACTGCTTTGGTTTAGATGGAAGCCACTGGGTAGTGCAAAATAGTAATGCACGTCAATGTTCACTGAAACGTTTGGATTCGCAAGTAAGTCTTGAAGAAAAGCCCTGTTAGGTGTTTCTGAAAAATCGCCACTGAAAAGCCTATGAAGCACAATTCTGCTCTCATATACTTGGTGTCCTCATGTGTTTTGCCTCAACTCGGCAGTAGTAGCTGGTCTAAGTGGGAATGAGGGAGTTGATTACAATTGTTTTCCTTTAAAAATTCACAATATATCCAAATGCATGCTTTTAACTGTTTATTCATATATATATATATACATATATATATATATATATGAGAGAGAGAGAGACCAGTCCAAAAAGTGAACAGAATAGCAAATTGCACATGAGGGCCAGAGAGCCTAGTAGCCACACTCAGAGAAATGAGGCATCTGTTTGGATTTGCATGGCCACAGCAGATGTCTAGAGGGTGAAGAGGCAGGTCTCAGCTCCAACATCTCTTCTAAGAAGACCTCACTGGCCTAGCTCTGTGCACCGGGTGCCCACAATACCAGAGACTGAGACCAGTCTTGTCACTTATCATAAGTGTATTCTTCCATGAGCTCCTCCCCTAGCAACCAACTGAGTGGATTCTGAACTCCACCTTAGAATGTAATTTGCTCATCTCTGAGTTCTTGGGCTCTCGCATATACTTAAAAAAAAAAAAACCCACACAGCCACTGGGTCCAGGCTGGCGCATAAGGACTCCCCGTGGGTTTCTAAGACGCTGTCATCATTTACAGCCTCAGAAGAGCCATGGAGCTGCTGGTGCTTTCAACGCCCCGACCATGTGTATCGCAACCCGCCTCAAGGTCATTACAACACCAGGGCTCCTTGCCTCATAGTGAAGCCAAGTTAAATGTATGATAGACACATATATGACAACTCTTATGGCCAGGCTATCTGAGGGGGGAAGGAATTGCATATCAGACAAGGAGTGGATGGTGCTCAGCTATTAGTAAGTCTAGGCATCTGCGGGTCAAGGTGACAGGTGACCGAACTCAGTGCTCTAACCAAAGAAGATCTCTAAGAAACAAGCCCTTAGCGGGAAAGAACCTTTGTCGTTACAATTGGGGAATTAAGTCCAAGGGCATTCTCATGTTCTCCCTGGTGATCTTATACAAGTGAATGCCCTTCTATGCATTCATCTCCCTGGAACTGCCTCTGCGGTCTAAGAGAGAAGAGGTGCCTATGTACAAGGAGAGAAATCTGGGCCCTACCTGAAATAGGAGATTCTGAGGCACATCTAGAAAGCTAGCGCATCTATAATGTACTATCGAAATATCAGCTCAGGGCGGACAGGGCGCTGGCCTTTCCTCTGCTTTCTCTCCCACACAGAGTTTCCTGAAGGCACCAACTCTTCTTTCGAACAATCATCTAAACCAAAGGCATCGGCTTTCATTTTTCTCAGCTGCAAGGCCTTTTAAAGCTTCCCACTGTTTGTTTTTGCTTTATTACTGAAAGGCTAAAATCATAAAAAAAAATCACTGTTGTGGGTATTTTCCAGTTGAGATGAAATATTTAACAAGGGTGAGGTGGGGAGGAGGAGGTTTGCTGGAAGTGCCATTTTTAAAGGTTAAAAAAATACATAAACACATTGTTCTAATAGAGCTTGTTCATTCCCTTGAGAGAAAAACAAAATGTGTAGTCCCTCTCTGTAGCATGCCACACATTCATTTGTGTGTAGTGGACACACACACACACGCACACACACAGGTCAAATCTAGCTCCTCAAAGCACAGTTAAGATCCTCATAGAGAAGTAATTAGAATCATCTAAGCTTCCTTCTGGCCCCGTAATGAGATATAGTCTCCTAAGCCTCCCCCCAAAATCTGACCACAGTCCAGCTCAACCTGGTTGTGCAACCTCTTGCCCCATGGGAGCCTACAAGTCTCTCTCGTTCAACCTGTCAACAGGTCTATTCCTTTCTTTGTAAACATACTTATTGCGCATTGGGTTAAAGCTACAAGGCACATCGATATTCCATTCAACAACTTATACACATCTCGTCTGATGTCATTGATTGCAATCCCTACAATATAATTTCACTCACCCTGCTGCCCCCCTTCTGTTTCCATTTCTTCTTTTTCCTAATCCTTGCTAGCTTCTGAACTTTGTCCTTGGCCAATGTTGCCCTTGTGATCTCAAAGGGTTGATTTGTCTAAGGAGTGTTTCCCTAGTGTTACGGCTCACGTGATACACCCATCAAAGCACTCCACCCCCTTCCAACGTCCGATGTGATCTCATCTTCTCCGAAGTTGCTGCCCCATGACCACAATCAGATCGGTCTTCGAGGACATAACCACATGGTCCTGTGGTTCGCTGGTCACCTTTCCTTTCAGGCTGAAATTTCTGGATGGCAGCGAACATGGCCTGTAGTTCTCACCAAACTGGATGTCTCCCTAGCAGTGAGAGCTTGCATTTTTCCAGTAGCAGAACCAAGCTCTGATAAGCCCTTCCCTCTCTGCAGCACTGGCTCTACTGTGTGTGTGTTAAAAAAATAAAATAAAAGTCTTTAGACTCTGCCAAAGCACTCTACATAATGGATGCATCTTCTGGTTGGATTATAATTAAAATATTTTCTCCCATAATAGCATAGCTACCTCGATCGGCAGGAGGGAGATGGCAGATATAATAGATAATTAATGAACAGTTTGGATGGTGCCATAATGTATATCCTAATCTGTTTCTTACTTCAAAAAACAAGTCTAGAGGAACATATTAAGAACCTGCCATTGAATATCATCTCCAAGCCCTGCCTGTGCTCCAAGCCCTGCCTCTGGAAGTAGAGCTTCCAGAGGAAGCGGATGGACCTGGCTGGAGAAGGCTATGGGGGCAACAACAAGGTGGAAGATCATTGAGAGGCTGCAGCGTGACATGAAGCATGGTCCTGAGCAGCTGGAGATGCAACATTCAAAATGTGAGGACCCCCAAATTAAGATGTGCTTACGTGTTATGAAATGTACACTGAATTTGAAGGACTTTGTGCTTATATAACACTGTCTCAGTCACATTCCCCCCCCCCCACAATTTCAAGTTAAAATGATAAACTATTATATATATCAGTATAAGTAGATTATATTAATACTAGCTTCCCTTACTCATTTTTACTTTTTTAATGTGGCTGTGTTAATTCAGGTAGACTAGAGAAACAGAAACAGATTCATAGACACGCATATGGATATAAGGGTAAGGTTTATAGACAAGAGGAATGGAACATTGAGAAAGCATCCCAACCCAGTCCAGTTCAAAGTCATAAGTCAGATATTAGCCCATATGCTTGATACGAGTCTATAAAGTCTCCTTCCGAGTCACAAAGTCACAAGTCAGTGGATGCAGAATCCCAGCGCTGGCAAAGGTCTCCCTATGACTCCTCACTTCCAGGGTTCAGGGTCCATCAACAGAATCCAGTGGTGATAGAAGCAACTCAGCACTGGCAGGGGTCTCTATGTGACTTCTCCAGCTTCAGAGGTCCAGTTCCATCAGGGTAAGGCCATGTGGCTTCTCCTCTGGCTCCTCCAGCTCCTGGGACACTGCCATCTTGTCTTGTCTGTAGTTTGTCATCTTGGAGACTGACAACTGGGGAGATGGCCTCTCATCTCCACAAGGGAAATATCACGAGATTTCCCAGAAGTCTCAGAAGAAAGCCATGCCCACACAGAGGCCTCATTGGCTACTCAATGGCTATCTCCAGATTAACAGGCTAGACTCCACCCCTACATCTCAATCACAAAATTGACATCTCAAAAACATGATAACTACAGTGACTGGTTAGAAAACCCTACATTACCCATGAGGCTAAAATGTGAGGCTTGCACTATACATTTATTTTATTTCTATTGAAGTGTGTTTCTGTTGGTGATGTTTTCTAGACTGAGTAGTACACCCCTCTGTCCACTCCTAAAGAAAGAGAAAGAGCGCTGTTCATACCCCAGAAGCCAGGACTCACTAGCCTCATGATGGCATGATCTTTTCTTTTTCTATTCAGATACCCATATTTAGCTTCCAGGGCTTTGAGCCCTTGATCTCAGTTTTGAGAGCAATATACAAACAATGTGACTATTTCCATGACCTCAAGATTGCTGACCATCTTAAGCCCCAATCTGGTAAAATATTGAGAATTATTTGTCATCTTTGGGTGTGAGGGGTAGGGATCTTCACGCACGAGATGTTATACTGGCACATATTCTTTTTCCATTGTCACAAGGATCATTCATATCCATTAATAGTTTACTTAGCCTGGTGTTTCTAATGGGGCAGAGGAGCCCTGGTAGTGAAGAGGTTATGAATTGGGCTGTTAACCCCAAATGTCAGCAGTTCCAAACCACCAGATTCTCCTTGAGAAAACGATAAGGCTTTCTACTCCTGTAAAGAGTTAGAGTCTCTGAAACCCAAGAAACAGGTCTACCCCATCCAATGGGGTCACCAGGAGTCAGAATGAACTCAATGATAATGAGTGCTAGAGGACAGGTATGTAAAGTTTAACTAATTATGCACTTTAGGAGTGGGGGTGAGGTGGAGGGTACCATTTGTTGTGACACTAAGGCCTAATTCTTCCTGAAGGGGTCCGAAAGGGGTGGGAAGACTAAACAGAAATATTAATGCATAACTGGAGGAGCTTTTGAAATTGCAAACTCTGACCCTCATGGGGTCTCTTGTCCCACATGGGTGACCTGAGATTTGGCAAAGCAGCCCTTCTCCCTCTGGTTCTTCCTCTGAGTGGGCCCTGATGGAGACGGCTCTGGAAGGAAAGGAGTCTGGTGCTCAGAGAGCTCAATGCCACCCACAGAGTTGGAAAGCAGAGCCTTCCCCATTTGAACTTTGAGATGTTCACACCCCTGGTTGACCTTGACCACAACTTCGGAGAGACCTTGGGCTGACACCCTGGTGACACACCTGTAAGAAGACACTGAGATGAAACCACACGTGGCTTCCTGGCCCACAGGCAGGATAAGAACTGGATGGGGTTTTAAGCTATTGAGTTGTATGGACTCATTTACTATGGAGCAAGAAATATCTTATGCCACCTTACGCTGGAAAGATTCTAAATAGACAAAGCTCAAGCTAGGAGTGAAGTCATTTGTTTTAATGTTTCGCATATTCAAACTTACATAAATAGTACCCTGCCTCTCGCCTATCCCCCTCTACTCAGGAGTGTTGATGGCGCCAATCAAACCAGTTGTCATACAGTCCATCCCAGTTTATGTGTGTTTTCCTGTGTGTTAAAGTAGAATTAGATTCCTTATAGTTTCCAGTGATTGATTTTTCAAAATTAGACAGCCAGTCCTAAAGCGGACAGATACAAAGTGATGGGTATATCTGGCCCGACCAGTTCCAACCCAAGAAATACCTTTATAGCATAACCTGGTGTGCTAGGAAAGTCTAGTGGCCCTTGTTAACAACACTTCCGTCACTGAAGAATACCCAGAGCTTTGCAAGCTACCTTTTAAAAGCCAAGGACAAAAGCCAAGTTCTTTGCATAACCTTATCACAAGTTTTTAAGACAGATTCTTACAAAAATTGCTACTGTCTTTCTTGATAACTTTAGCAATGGTTCATCCTGAACTTAAACCTGCTCACTGCTCTCCTACCTTTCATCCCTGCTTCCTTTCACAGCACACCCCCGCCACCCCCTCAGCCCCCGCCCCAATCCTCTATATGCACAGACAAGCATCTAATTGCAGGATAAATGTATTCCAAAAAGGCTGAGTCAGTAGCTTAAGTAGCACCAGCCTCCTCATATAATGTGTGAATTCTACCAAACAAAAAACAGAAACAAAACCAGCTTGTAATGCAATTTTTGTGAATTTTCTCTTGCAATTGTACCAACAAATTAAAGACCAAAGAAAGACCAGAATGGAATACTGATGGGGAGGGGGGCCCTCAAAACCAGGACATCAATCTCTCTGCAGGCAGTTGTCCACCTTTGCTGCCAACCAAATCATTCCACCCAAGAGGCCACCTGAAAACAAGTGGACTGAATGTGAAGCTACACCTTTTGAGATAACACGGAGAGACACATGCTTTAGGATATTCCATTTCCCTGTGATTTTCTCTTTCAGGAGCCTGAGTAGCATCAGGTGCTGCTAGGTTCACAGTTTGAAAACAGCAGCCCCACTGCGGGAGAAAGATGAGGCTCTCTGCTTCTGTAAAACTTACAGTCCCAGAAGCCCACAGAGGTAGTCCGTTTCTTACAGCTTTGCTCCAACTGCAAATCAACTTGATGGCAGGGAGTTTGGTTTTGAGTCATCCTACCCATGGCCAAATAGCCATCTGCCTGGGGTTAGAAGATTAGAGCACAGAGAAGCAGTTACTCATGAGAAGGCCATTCAGGAAAAGTTTTCCAAAGATTACCATCCTCCTCACAGGCAAAGGCAGAAGAAGGAAGCAGCAAGGATATTCCAGTCAGTCTGGTCCAGTGTAAGCCACATGGGGGAGTCAACAGGGTATCCCTCAGCTTCCACCATGGCCCTTTGATCAATCATGACCTCAAGCCCACTTGATCAGCCACTACAGCCAGCCTCGCTACTTCCCTGTCTATGAACACCGCAGTCAGTCAGCAGTGGTTTATGCTGTTAGGTGTCATTCTGTCAGTCCCAACCCCTAGCAATGCTATGACAGCAAACTCTATTTACCATGTTGCTACCAATTTGTCTACTTGTGAAGATTTGGGTCCTCTTGATATAGCGCTGCAACGGAGAAGGCTACAACCCTTGATCTTCATCAGCAGGGATCTCAAGGTCTCCTTACTTCAGCAAACAAGGTTGTATCATCTGCACCTCCCAGGTGGTTAATAAGTCTTCCTCCAATCCAGACGACACATTCTTCTTCCTATAAGCCGGCTTTCATTTGCTCAGCATGCAGATTGAATAAGTATGGTGATAAAACGCAACATCGACACACACATTTCCAAATTTTAAACCATGCAGTATATTTTTTTGGTTCTGTTCACACAATTGCTTCTTGATCCACCTACAAAATTATCAGGCGTTATGGGTATTTTTTGCAAGTAGAACATAATGACAATATGAATTTTTCACCCAATAACCAACTGAAACAATTAACTAGCTCATCAGATATTTTCTAAATATCTTTCCCTACAGACTAAAATTCTCAGTCTATCTTGATAGGATGGGATTTTTCATGGCAAAAAAAAAGCATTAACAGTGCAATACATTATCACTTGGTTTCATTCTCAAAGATTTTCAGCAGAGAGAACTCATTCACATCCACTACTAAGAATTTGGTAAAATCAGTGGTTTAAAATAAATAGAAACCTGATGGCTAGCAAAACAGTAAGTTTTATTTTGGAATAACATATACAATAAACCAGGACAGCTAATTCTTGCTGTCCAAAATTTGCAACCTAGAAATAGTCATTTGCGAAATTCATGAGTGTGACAGTCGACAGACCTGGACCTTTTATCAAGATAGTTTTAATATAAGATATTTTATCAAGATATTTTAAATACTCCATAATTATAATATAGATCCCAAAGCTGTCTGAGGAACTGGGGACGTTGGGTGCATATAGTACTGGGGCAGGGGTGGGGGGGTGGGAGAGTGGGGGTGATGTGCTCAGGTGATGCCCATTAGCCAAAGTCTGCACATTGAAATTTCTAGTACCACTTCAACACCTTAAGTTAAATTGGGCAGTTAAATGCCATCAGTCAATTTCTCCTTCCCTGCCAAAGCCACAAGCCACAATATCACTACTGTTAATTGTCTGGACAAGCAGCATACAAGGGAGAACAATATCATCACCCAAAAGGAATGAACACTGCATTCCTTGTCTTTCAAGTTTCAATCGTTTTCTGAAGATGTTAAGGTCAGGTGAGTCACATTCACAAACAGGAAGCAATCTTTCCAAGTCTTAACTAATTAAGCAAGTTAGCAAAACAGGCACAGGGGAAGAGCTCTAGGAAAAGCGACTATGTAAGAAGTGTGTTTGAATTCTCTAGAGAAGCAAAACCAGGACCCTAGTAATTTTCTTTATATAGATGGATATATAACATATGATGGATATGATGGATATATAACATAAGAAATAGATGGATATATAACATAAGAAATAAAGAGTTAACTAATCTTTAAAGCAGTACAAATGGCTCAGTGCAACTCACTTGTGTGAGACAGTTAGCACACTGGCAGTCCTTGGGAGTCTTGGGGGCCGCCGAGTAGTCCTCTGTAGAGCAATGCAGGCTATCCAGCCACAAGCAGCAAAAGGCAAGGCAGGTCACCAACAGTCAGCCTGATGACAGAGTCCGACAGTGCCCAGCTCAACAGATGTATATTCCAAGAGCATGGAGAAGCAGAGCTTGAAGTAACCTCAACTCACAGCAACACAGTCCACCAATTGGGTGTCCCACAGGTAGTGTCGCTTGGAGATCGAGACACGGGGCGAACAAGGCAGCCGGCTGGTCCGAAGACCCAAGAGCAAGAGAGCAAGGGCGGGGCTGGCAAAGCATTTCTATCTCCCCCTTTCAATTGATCTTATGTGTGTTCATTGGCCATGTTTTCACAACAGACCTACCTATCTTCCTTGACCATCGTTGGCACAACAAGTTTACCTATCGCAAGGAGACTTTGCGATGTGCTATTGATTGACTAGCATGTCCCTTCAAGGGAGCACTGATGAAGTCTTGATAGAGAAAAGCTTACTAATAATGCCCAAGCTGTCAGCACAGTGACCAGAGCTACCAGATGGAGAGAAAGCAAGTAAACATGATACATCAACTCCTGAGTAAGTGGCCATACCACAGAGCTCTGGCTTCTCTACTAGGTGAACACAGTTGCTGTCATAGGATTCTTGGTGTGATAAGTCATGCAACATTGTCCAGTTCTCATAATGCTACTGGGGATTGAAATAGGAATAACATCTCTAAAAAGCCTCCGTAATATGAATGACAGCCTTGCCTGTGGATTTCTCTGTTGCATGGCTCAGCTATGGGGCCATTGAAGGAACCTCCTGCTTTGAATGCATTCAACCTTGAATATGAAATGATGGATCTCCTTGGACTCTAAGCTCCCAACACTTGATTTCATTAATAAATATTCATTTTCCTCTTCTCCCTCCAGTAGCATTTTCTCATCAATCATGACTAAAGTCACAGCTGTGAAAGCCCTTTACCCATTACTGTTCATCTCTACATGATTCTGTGCATCCTTAGAAAATTACAAAATTATTGAATATTGGGTGGAAACCTTTTGTTTGGCGTGGTCTTTAATCGTCATCGAGCCTCTGTTTATTCCCAGAAGGACAGCGCTTTGTTATTTTTTTCCCTTCAACTTCTTCTAGTACACGTATAAATCACTCCATTGGATTCTACTGCCTTGTAAAAATAAAAATGATCCTCAAATGCTCAAGAATTACTCAGGGACTATTCAGTGTTCGATATGTCAAAGCAGCCAAGACAGACAGTCAGGAAGAAGATTAGAATCAATAAAGAAAAATCCATCGTGAGCACAAGTTGTCCTCCTGTCAGCCCTGTTGGGGACAGGCCTGCTCACTGGGCACTCTCATTACTGGGAGAAAAAGTCTTCAAGCATGAGAACAGGGAGGCTGCTGCAGTCTCAGCTATATGAGTTCTTAGGACAAATCCACAGTTAACTTTGTCACAATGGGTTCTGTTCCTATGGAGCGGCAGTCTGCTGCGCAGCTTTAAACAGCTCTTTCACATCTCTGCTGCCTCTGGACACGAAACACAGTCACCTGAGCCCCAGTGGGGTGCTGAACTCTACCCCCAAACTAGAGAATGCCGAAATCTCCAGTTATTCTCTACTGCTCGACCAACATCAGAGGTTTTCTGCCTGGGGCAGACGTTCTGCTAGGTTCTGTTTTGTTTTGTTTTGTTTTGTTTTTTACCTCCCCCTCATTCAGAGCTGGGTATCTCTTGTTCTCCTTCCACCCCGCCCCTTTCCACTAGTGGGAAACTGTCAAAGGTTCTTATCTGCTTGGGTTTAAAATGTAAAAATTGCCACAGGTGTTGATTGGGATGATGCCTGCAGAAAGGTGGGCGAGAAGCACATCGGAGAGCAGTGCCCCTGGGTACCTGCTGTGTTCATAGTGCTGTTCTGGGCTTTTTATTTGCAAAAGCAGCATCTTCATTTAGAGGGTGAGGACAGTAAAGAAGAGAGGCAGAGGGATTAGCACAGGCTTACTCTCATGAGTGAATACTTGGTGTGTATAGGTGGGGGGGGGGAGTGCCTCATCTTTCTCTTCCATGGAAGAAGTAGAAATAGAGTGGAAAACAGATCTGCTTTCGTGCATTTCCAGACTCACATGAGGTACAGAGTTCCAGTGCCGGCATTCTCTCTGGTAGCTTTTGGAAGCTATTTTAAACATTTGAAATGGAGACTACCTAAGTGGAAAGGGAAGAAGGCAAAATCTCCTCAATAGAAACTACTTGGACCTTTAACCCTAGTAACAAATTCCAAATTCTCCAAGGATGAGTATGATGGAAGACACATCAAGGCAGGCGGCTCATGCACCAAGTGGAACCCGAGCGCCTAAGAAAATAGGAAACTGGCCCAAATCAAGGTAGGTATTTGAACAGGGCCTCTTTGCCCACACATCTTGAGTGGGGGATGTAACCACAACCAAGGTGATTGCCATCAAGTGAAATCTGACTCACCGCAGCCCTATGATGTCTACCCTCCGTAGAACTGACCTTTGGGTTTCTGAACCTGTAAATCTTTATAGGAACAAAAAGCCTTGTCTTTCTCTTTAGGAGCACTTGTATCCCAATGTTGACTCTACAGTTCGTGGTTAGATGTTAGGCTGAAATCACACGGTCAGGACTTCAAAACCACAAGTCACTCAGTGGGAGAAAGGTTAGACTTTCTATTTCCCTAAAAAGTTACAGTCTTGGAAATTCACAGGGGCAATCTGTTCTACCCTACAGGATCACGATGAGTCTGTATTGACTCTGGCAGTGAGACAGACCCCTGCAGCATGCCTGGGTAAACAGTCAGGAAGGGTGTTGGGCTATGCACACAAGGTAAACAGTTCAAAACCACTAGGAACTTTGCTGGTCATTCAAATCCACACACCAGCAGTTCTCAACCTGTGAGTCACAACCCCTTTGGGAGTCGAACAACCTCTTCACTGGGGTCACCTAAGACCCTTGGAAAACACATATTTCTGGTGGTCTTAGGAACCCAGACACTATTCCTCTATCTGACTCCAGGCAAGTCTGTCTACTTACAGATACCCACACACAAGTACCTGGCAGGAAGACTGTTAGCCATGCTACACCATGCTTTGAGACAATATTTCATTGATTTCTCATTAGAAATCAATATTTCACAATATAGAATTACATATTGTTTTCGTGATGAATCACCATGCTCTACTTATGTTCAAGTTTTTTTGTGTGTGTGTGGGGGGGGGGGAGAGCATCACTGCCCTCTGGTGGTCGTGGGAGCTACCCAGCCTTGCTCCTGGACAGCTGCTGCTGGATTTGAACCACCAAGTCAGTGGGCCTCAGTCCTGCACTCAACCACTGCGCCACCGGGGTTCAGCCCTATGTTCAAGTTTTAACAATGAAAATACATCCTATGTATCAGATATTTACACTGCAATTCCTAACAGTAGCAAAATGACAGGGATGAAGTAGCAATGATAATACTTTGACGGTTGGGGGGGGGTCACCACCACATGAGGAACTGTGTGAAAGGACTGCAGCAGGAGGAAGGTGGAGAAGCACTGCCTTATGCAGAGTCTTGGAAACCCACCAGGGTTGTTTTGAATCAGCATTGTCTGGATGGCCGTGAGACCAAAGACAAAGATTCTCGCAATTGTGCCATTGAACAAATTCATAATCAATGAAAGGGTTGAAGCTGTCGAGGGTTTCATTGTATTTCCATCCACAATCAACATCTATGAAAAACAGTCAGTACTCAAGAAATCAAATGATGTGTTACATTGAGTAGACCTCCTGCACAAGACCTCTTTAAACCATTACAAAAACAAAAATGCTCTTTGGAGGAGAAGGTATACTTGACACAACTCATAGTACTTTCAATTACACATGCAAAACGTGCACAGTGAATAAGTAAGACCAGAGAAGAATGGATGCATTCAAATTATGATACTGGGAAAAAATATTAAACCAAAAAATAAGCAAATCTTGAGAAGCAAGGAAGAATATCTGTTAGCAGAGTTCTTTAGAAAAACGAAACCAGAACACTGTGTATATATATGTAAACTGTGTATATATATAAAGAGTATAGAGGACAGGTTTATACAATGAGAAGGAATATAACAGCTACTTAATCCACACAACCGTACAGAAGGCTCAGTTCAACTCACTTTCATGATTTACTGGAAGTCCTTCAACACATGGGCTACTGTTTTAAGGCCAAAGAAGCAGATAACTAAGTCTCCTCTCAGGCAAGACAGACAGACTCTGCCTGCAGGCAGCACACAGCAGGGTGGGTCAGTAACAGGCAGTAGCAGGGGAACTTAGCAAAGCAGGCCCCAATGGGCTATCAAGCAATGATGGGCAGCAAGATCCTCCAGCCTGAAACTCAAACAGTGTGTGCATCCGCAGCATGGTGCAGCAGACCTCGGGATCGAGTGACTCAGTCCACGTGTTGCCTTGTCCCACCAGAAGTGCAGCACACTAACTCAAGTGGCAGCACACTGGTCTAAAGCCCAGAGAGGAAGAGGAAAACGGGATGACAGCTGTCTTTAGTAAGTCATCTTCCACTCAAGCTGCAAGATGATGAAATTCTGTCTCCATATTCCTATTGGCCTACTTCGCACAGTAGACCTAACTTTCATTATATCTTTCTTGATAAAGTAGAGGGTCGGGGAAAAAGAGGAAGACCCTCCACAGAAGGGTTGCCACAATATGTTCACACATGACAATAATTGTGAGGATGGGGCAGGACCAGAAAGTATGAGTAGTTTGTTCTGTTGCTCATAGGCTTCTTTGAGCAGGAACTGACTCACTAGCACCTAAGACCAGTTACTAAAGACTAATGAATTAACTGTCCCTTGATCCTGACAAATGATGAGAGGAATGACTTCAGGATCCAACCAAGAAATCCAGTGACACATTGCCCATGAAGCTCCTGCTTTTCAGCAGAGATATCTACAAATCTGGTTCAGGAAATATGAACCATCCCATTGCTGGGCTTGGGTATGTGAGTCACAGCTATACTCCCATATCTTCATTTGTAAAATAAAATGCAGAGCCTTCTGTTTTCACAAAACTGTCTGAAGATTAAATTAATCATTAATTGTAGGCACATAGAAATTTGTGGCGATTATTCTTATATTTGATATTATTTTCAACAAACCTGTCGTTATCATTATGTGTCCAACAAGTAACACTAAATATCAGAAGTATTTTTTAATTGAAAAGATAACACATGGGATTTGAATAAAACAAACCAATGCACTAAGAACTCGTAAAGCTTCAAGCAATTATGTTTGACACACAGAACTCTCTAACAGCAGATGTCCAGTGTGACAGGTTCCTGACAGGCTTCCAGTTCTCAACATGGCAGTGAGCACAGACTCCTGGCAACCCTCCTCAATTGATTATAAAGATGCCAGGGTACAGAAATGGAAACTGTAAATTATACAAAGGGTATTCTAGAACTAAGACATTCTCATGCCATGGGTAAATGCTCGGCTACTCATTGTAAGATTGGTGGTTCAAACCCATCTATTAGCTCCATGGGAGAAAGACCTGGTGTCTTTTCTCCTTAAAGATGACGGCTAAGGGCTGAGCTCCGGTGGCGTAGTGGTTGTGCGTGGGACTGCGGCCCACTGGGTTGGAGGTTCAAATCCAGCAGCAAGAGGGCAGTGATGCCCCCAAAACCCAAAAACAAACAAACAAAAAAAGATGACGGCTAAGAGGGCTAAGAGCACAATGCAGCAGTGCTACTCTGTCACATGGGGTCAGAGGAGATTTGAAAGAACTCTTCAGCGACTCTAACAGTAGGCCAAAGAAGAGACAGAATATTGGTGAGTAAGAGTGGACAATGCTAAAATAAGATATTTTGTAGACTACATTTGACAGGGCTTCCTATGCCCCTAAACAAGTACAATCTTAGAAACCTGTGGCATTTCTAAAGGGTCTTTGTGAGTCAGCTTCTTCTTGATGGCAGTGAGTTTGGATTTGGGTTAGTTAGAAGGAAAGGATGTCCTGGTGGTGCAGTTGGGAAAGTGCTGGACAGCTAACTACAGGGACAGTGGTTCAAGCCCACCAGCTGTTCTGCAGCAGGATGAAGCACTGTGCTCCAGTAAAGACCCACACCTTGCCAGAGAGGATGGGTATTTTGTTCTACTTTGTCTATTAAAGACTTGAAGCCCTTTAGCACCCTCTATCCCTCCCACATCTCGCCCAAACTTAATGGGGAATATTTGAATATTCCTGGAGGGACAACCCTGGGTTGCCTCCTTTCCACAGAGAGACTTAAGAAAAGGAAACTTTTAAAGTATTGTACATAGGGATGACTCCAATATCAACTAGGGAACAAGAAGACGTAACCATTCCCAGGAACTCTAGCATTTAGCATGATTCTGTAGCTTAATCATTTCTGCCGAGGTGAATGGAAAGATGAAGTAATCTCTTATGTCCAGGACTTCCTGACCCTGCACCAAACCATGGGACTGGGCAGCAGTGTGGGCTGACACACCTAGATGCAGATGCAAGAGAATAAAGATTACTTGAACACCATACTATTACCAACCTGAGATAGACAAGAGAGGAGGTAGCTGTCTTGACTCCTCTAGAGAGAGGACCCCAGGTGTCTAAAGAAGAAAAGGCATCGTTCCAGTTGACATGGGATCAGATTGGGCAGTAACTTTATCCAAACTGGACGCATTCAAACCTCAAGTATGGGCACTTTTTGAAGTCCCAAATAAGGAAGAGTGGAAACCTCTTATAATGGTTCCTTTTTCTATGTAAGTCCTACCTGAATATTAAGAGAAACTATGATCTCACTCTGAGGATCCCTAGAAATTTAAGGATGGATCTACTGAGATTAGCTTAAATTTTATCCTAACTTGGAAGCCCCGGTGGTGTAAGTGGTTGAGTGCGGGACTGCAGCTCACAGGCTTGGCGGTTCAAATCCAGCGGCAGTTCTCAGGAGCAGCACCGGGGAGCGCCCACGAGCACTAGAGGCAGTGATGCCCCCACCCCCCAAAAAATTTTACCCTAACTTGGAAAAACATGGTGTTGTTGAACAGTACCTGCGAGGATGAAGATAGAGTAAATTCATTCATAGCCAAGGAAGTAGCCAATAAGCCACACTGTGCTGATGAAGGGTATCATCTTCTGGGAACAGTAGCCAATCCTGACCAAGAGTCAACCTGCACTGTTAAGAAGAGGAAAGGAAAAAGTCAAATCCACTATACAGTTACTTGTGGTATACAGGGCCTGTGAAAGGGCCTATACAGGGACTATGAAAGCTATGAGGGAAAATTAACATTAGCCTAAGTCATTATTGCCCCCTCAGCCCCAAACATGAACAGAGTTACAAAAGTTGGAGGCGGGTCATAGTACCTTGATTTCACAATTGATGGTAGAGGCCCTTATGGTCTTTAACTCCATAAATAAGGGCAAGAAGGAGTGACTAGCGGAGAAACAGACACATAAGGATAAAAGATGAGAGAAGCAGATTCAAGGTTTTAGCTGATTCACAAGCCAACATGTTGGCCCTGGTCACAGTCAGCTAACACACAGCAGGAGACAAAAACCAAGAGGACAGGGCGTGCAAACAAGGGGAGAGATTTGCTGTCCTGAGACCAAATCGGTGTCATTATTGCAAGGAGGAAAGCTATTGAAAATGGGAGTGAGCAGCTGCCCTATAAGAAGGTGGTCACAGAAGCCTTCAATGGAGTCCCCTTTGGTGGCACTGGACCAACCTGCAGGTGGCTAATGACCCCGAGAGGACACTCCCAAAACATGTGAGATACCTATTTCCCACACGGTCTCTCAGGTCTTTATCAATGTAGAGCAGCGGTTCTCAACCCGTGGGACACGACCTCTTTGAGAGTTGAAAGACCCTTTCACAGGGATCATCCAAATCATAACAGTAACAAAATTACAGTGATGAAGTAGCAATAAAATAATTTTATGGTGGGGGTCACCACAACATGAAGAACTGTATAAAAGGGTTGCAGCATCAGGAAGGTTAAGAACCACTGACGTAGATGGTAAGGAGATTAATTTTCTTCTTGATCTGGGAGCAGCCTTCACCTTCTCCCATTCAGAAGAGGAGCCCAGGAGTAGGAGCTAGTGGAAAGGTCCAAACTCACATTTTCCATAGATCTCTCATCTGCCCAGTAGGAAATTTTCACAGTCCCCATCCCTTCAGGGTCATTCCCAAATGCCCAATACCTTGCTAGGACATGACATCCTCCATCAACTGCAGAGCAAGGTAATTTGGGGGGGAAAGAGCCATAACTCAAATAATAGTAAGGCTCACTGAGTCTTCCACACCCAAGAGTGGGCTCTTTAGTAAAAATAAAAGTTGGAACTTGTGTATGGGATGTTAATACCCCAGGACTAGCTAAGAATGTCCCTGAGAGCCACAATAATTAAAACTAGAAACCTCTTTTCATTGATGAAACAACACCCTCTAAAATTAAAGGCTATTGAAGAAATCAAGTCTCTAAACTTGTTGTTCTCCTCCCTGTAGTAACAAATCCTTACACTCTCCTGTGACAGACTCCACGGTGTTCGGCTGAGTTTTCTAGAGAAACAAGTCTGGTACCATTTCTGTGTGTATAAGAAGTACATTGATATCAAAAAGAACATATAGCAAGAGAGTGAGGTACAGAGCAACACAGCGTCTAAGCTCAATCTGACTCATGTCTGTGGCTCCAATGTTAAACGGGAGGCCCCTCATGACCCAGATAACTGCCAGTCAAAGGAAGAACCAGGAAGCAAGAAGCTGAACCAGGAGGCAGGCTGGTAGAGGCCAAATCAAACGAATGTAATGTCAACAGACTATATATAGTCAAGAGACACGGACAGCTCTCACGGTCAACAGGTGTCATGGCAGTCCTCTGGTACAAATTCCAAGCTCCAAGAACCCAGACAATACTTCAGGCCAGCAAGAAGATGAAGAAGACAAAATGAATTCTCCATAGCATCTGAGGCTAGTTAGTGGCTATGTGAGCTTGTGCTTATGTGAAGGTGGAGGTTAAGTCCAGCCCATTAACCAGGTCACAGGCTAATGACATCTCTTTGGAGGGTGTGATGTTTTTATGAGATGCTCAACTCTCTTCCCCTACTCATATTCTTTCCCTTGCTTGTGATCTGCTGACCCTAGGAATTGCTAGCACCCTCCCAGATTCAGGCAGCACATAGACCCAGGCAACTCTGCACCCACCTGCCTGTGATCTTTCAGCTTGCTGTACGAACTTCCTGCTTCATTCTCTGGCAGCAGTAAGCCTAGAGGTCCTGCAGCTCACATCTGACCCTGGGACTTGTGTTGTGCTCAGCAGGGCCATAGTTTCCTGATATGAAATTCTTTCTTGATATCCAATTATTTCTTATACCTCTATGTGTTTCTTTCCTATAGAGAACTCAGTGTAAAGTAGTGTCTGTCACTAGATATGAAGTAGGTCACACTCCCAAAGCATATCATCAGGCATTGATCTGGGTTAGGGGTGACATTCACCCTAATCTACCCTGTCAATATTATGCTTGGTCACATTATGGGGGAGAGGAGACCTCACTACCACACTGCTGAGAATTCTGGCCCAGGCAAGTTGACACAAAGCCTAACTCTTACACCCAGCACATTGGCACTTTTTACCATGTTGGATTTGAAGGAGGGGTTCTTCTGCATCCTCCTGCATGAAGAGTCCTAAAACCATTTGGCCTTTGAATAGAGAGACCCAGCTTCACGGGCGTCAGCTCCCACGATGATTCTGGAATTCCCCTACAGGTAGATACGTTGCCACTGGTAAGTCCCACTCAGGCAAGAGCCTTACAGACACTGCTAACCTTCTTGAGATTTTGGATGAACAAAGACATGCAATTTATCCTAAGAAAGCCCAAATTACACAGCCGCAGGTTATATATTTGGGACTCCTCATCTCTCAAGGAAAAAGAATGTGAAGTCTGTTGTGTAAATGAGCCATTCAACAGATGCCCATGCCAAAGACTCAAAGGTGTAAGGCACCAGCTTTTATAGAATATGGATCCCAAACTATAGAGTCATAGAAAAACTGCTCCACAAAGCCCTCCAGCCCTCCAAGCTAATCCCTTGAGGGTATCACAGCATCTGAGACCCCCTGTTCATTTAAATATATATATATAAAATTCTCCCCAACACTCAAGGGTCCTGATTTAGGAAAAACCCCGAGAGGTATATGTGGGAGATAGAAAAGTAGTTGTGATAAGAGAGTCACTCCAAAGATTAGGATACAGGGTCCCGTCTGCCGCTGACCTCTAAAAGCAAATGGGTAGCTAGAGGCTAGCCGGAGGGGGTGTGGATGATGGCAACCAGCGTCTTGCAAGTTAAAAAATGAAAGGAAAGGCTAACTCACTGCTGTGGAGTCCATGCTGATGCACAGGGTAGAAGGGTGCCTGTGTGTGTGTTTCTGTGATGGTAACTCTTTACAGGAGTAGAAGGCCTCATCTTCCTCCTGAGGACCATTGGTGGTTTCGAACTGTGGCTAACAGGCCCCAGCATATCTGCTTATCACCAGGGTCCTGCACGTGCTAGTTAATGGGGGCATCTAAATGGGCATTAGGCCAGTTGACGAGGGTGAAGATGCCACTCCAGGTTCAGGCAGTCTTAGATCCCAAAGGAGGTTGGTGGGTGACCAGAGAAGATGCCAGGCTCCCTTCTTTGATATACCTACCATCACCCTCCTGAGCTGTCATACTTTAAACTCAACCGCATTGCTATCCCTCCTTCAGGCGGTACAGCTGGTCCATCACTGAACTGAGGTCATAAATGAAGTTTTCACATTCCCCAGTGACGACTTCCTTCTCAGATCAGCCCCTGCCAAATGCAAAAGAGGAATGTTTCACAGGTGGTCATAATTTCCTCCCGACCAACAAACAGAAAACAAAGGAGAACCGAATATGCCATGACCAGCTTACTGGACACAATTGAAACAGCTCCTTGACCAGCAGGTCCCGCTGCGCCAAAAGCAGCGGTCACGGCCCTGCTCAAGGCCCTGACATTGGGGAAAGGAACAAGATGAAACACGTGGGATGACTCAAAAGAGGCATTCTGTAATTTTCCTTCTCACACCGTCATCTGGAAAGAAAGGAGAATCCTGCTTGTTGAAAAAAAAAAAAAAGAAAAAGAAAAAGAGTTCCTCCATAAAACTTAGATCAGCCTACCGCTCCTAGAGGCTGTGAATTTATCAGCTGAAGTCCTGGTGATTACATTGCTAGAGATACCGAAGGGATTACATGCATATTGCGAAGGGAAATAATAAGGCAGACACGGCAGCAAAAGCAGCCGGTAGGGAAGAGAATGACTGTAAAATGGTACCCGTGATACTACAAAGAAGATAGAGTCTTAGCCAAGGGATAAAGGTTTGAATTGCACTTGGAAGGACGGTACGCAAATGAGTCTGGGAGGTTCTAGCCAAAAGTCTGGATGGGAAGATGGTGAGAGTCATTCAATAAGGCCCCTAGGGAGACACAATACGATGAGGCTTCTGATGAAATTGGTATTTCACCTTGACATAGAAAAAGTTGCTGAAAATGCAAGGATTTGAAATCTGCTTTCATAATAATCTCCAGAACCAGTCTGTATCCTTCTCTTTGATAAAGCCCACCCAGAACAGAGGCTTTCATGCTGCAGAGTATTGTCTTAGGGACATTTATAGCCCAGGCACAAGAGTATTGGTGCCTGTTTGTATGTGAGGTTGTTGAAAGCAGAGAATAGCAGAAAGATAGTTACTTGCCTTTTACTGGTGATGCTAAGGCTTTGAACTACGTGGCCCATTAAAACAGTAGATAGCCTTGAGAAGAATGGGAATCCCAGAATACTATGCTGTACACCCATGGAAGCTCTGCCTGGGTCAAAAGGCAGTAGTTGGAACAGAAGAAGGGCCTTCAGACATGCTTTAAAATCAAGAAACGTGTGTATCAGGGTTGTATCCTTTTAGCATACTTATTTAATCTGTATGCTGAGCAAATATTCAGAGAAGCTGGATGAATTCTACCTTATAAATCTGATTCGATCAGAGGATGCACACTGGGACAGACAGGAAACGGAAACATGGGGAATCCAGGACAGATGATTACTTCAGTGGGGAGAGTGGTGATACCGAGAGGGTGGACAGAAGGTGGAGTAGGAAGGGGGACACGATTATAAGAATCTTTATAGAACCTCCTCCCTGGGGTAGGGGTAACAGGGACGTGGGTGAAGGGAGACATCAACTAGTGTATGATATGACACAATAATAATGATTTATAAATTATCAAGGCTTCCTATGGGGGGAGGGAGCAGGGAGAGAGTGAAAAAAAGAGGCGCAAAGACCAAGGGTTTAAGTAGAAAGAAAATGTTTTGAGAATTATGATGGCAACAAATGTACAACTGTGCTTTGCATATAAAGGATATATATATGGATTACGATAAGAGTTGTAGGGGCCCCCAATAAAATGATTTTTTTAAAAAGAAAGAAAGAAGAATGCAGCATCAGAATTAAATGAACACTCATTAGCAACCTGTGATAAAGCAGATGATGCAATCTTGCTTGCTGAAAGTGAGAAGGATTTGAAGCATTGATTGATAAAGATCAAGGATTACAGCCTTCAGTATGGATTACAATGCCTTGTAAAGAAGACCCAAATTTTCACAACTGGGCCAATAGATAATATCATGATTGTGTTAGTCCAGGAAGGCTAGAGAAACAATTCCAGGGAGACTCATATATGTATAGGAAAGAACATTTTTTTTTGGGGGGGGGTGTATCACTGCCCTCTGGTGGTTGTGGGAGATACCCAGCACTGCTCCTGAGAGCCGCTGCTGGATTTGAACCATCAAGCCCACGGGTCGCAGTCCCACACTCAACCACTGATGCCACCGGGGCTCAGCCAAAAGAACTTTTTATCAATGGGTAATAGTATATTTAGAAAAAATCCCGGTCCAGTCCAGATCAAGTTCATAAGTCCAATATTAGCCCATATATCTGGTACTAGTTCATAATTTCCTCTTTAGACTCACACAGCCATGCAATGATGCCAAATTCAGGAAGCTCAAAGGCCAGCGGGTGGGAAGTCTTGTGTATCCAGGGGCAGCGGAAGCATGCCAGTGCTGGTGTGGGTCTCTCCATGGCTCCTCCATCTCCATCTGACATGTCAGCAGAGAGAACGTTGTGTCCTGCCTCCACAGACTCCTCATGCCCACGCAGAGACTAAAGTCCTTTGTTATATGTTGGAAACCAAAGACGTTACTTTAAGGATGAAGGTACACCTGACCACAGTAAGCCACGGTGTCTTCAATTGCCTCACATGTATGTGCAAGTTGGAGAATGAAGACTGAAGTCTGAAGAAGAATATATGCATTTGAATTCTGGTGCTGGCAAAGAATCCTGGAAGTACCTAAAGAACAAAGAAATCTCTCTTGGAAGGAATGCAGACAGCATGCTCCTTGGAGGCAAAGAGGGCAAGGCTTAGTGTCATACACTTTGAACATGTTGTCAGGGGAGACCAGTGGCTAGAAAAGGACATCATGCTTAGTACAGAAGTAGCAAAAAAGAAAGAATTTCAACAAGATGGATTAACACAGTGGCTGCATCGATAGACTCAAACATAAGAACAATTGTGAGAATGGTATTTCTTTTTTAAATAGGGTTGTTGTGACTTGACAGGAATTGACTCTGCAGCATCCAACAGTAGTATTAGTGGATCCTTTTGCTGGCTGGTTGGAGGCTTTTCTATAAGGACAGATAAAATAGTTGATGAGAGCAAAGCTCTTCTTTAGGAAATTATCCCTGGATTTAGTCTGTGTCGATCTTTACAAGCTAAAAATATTCCCTCTTTTGTGGCTAGTTAACATAGAAATTAGTGCCAACACTCGGGGTAAATTACATGCTTCATTCCCCTTCAATCATCAGCAGAAGTGGGGAGAATGAACAAGAATCTGAAGAGGATTCTGACGATGCTGTTCCAAGAGATCCAAGAATTATAGGTTAAGCTCTTGCCCATTGACCCCTTGAGAATCAAGGCTGCCCTACGGGAGACTTAAAAAATAACAACTAAACCTATAAAATGCAATATGGGAAGCCTTCATTATCTCAGATATGGTAATAGACCTTGACCAAAACTACCTCCTCAGGCACATGATCAATTTAAGATGGACCGAAGAGGCTCTGAGAGAACATGGGAGCTTCATTCCTTCTAAGAAAAGGACTGTATCCTGCAAAACCCAGGGACTAGGTTCATCTCAAAATTCAGAAGTAAGGATCCAGAGAAAAATCTCTTATCAGAGAATTGGAAAGGCCCTTCCTGGCTATCTCAGCCATACCATCCTCAGTAAAAGCTAAGGAAGTCATCCTTTGGATCCCTCATGCTAGAATTCCAACCTGTGGGAGTGGTTCTCAGTCTGTGGGTCGCCAACCCTTTAAGGATTGATTGAACAACCTTTTCATAGGGGTCGACAGATTCACTACAGTAGCAAAATGACAAGTTGAAGTAGCCATGAAAATAACTTTATGGTTGGGGAGTCACCACCACAGGAGGAACTGAATGAGAGGGTGGTGGCATTAGGAAGACTGAGATCCACTGCCCTATGGGAACCTGAAACTGACATAAAAGACCACAAAGAGGTCTAAACTTGCACACCCATGAGTAACTTGAAGATTGTCTTCTTGGGGAAATGGCATTTTCATGGCAAGCTAATGATGTCCCAGGTGTTCTCCTGGAAGTAAAACAGATTAGGAGACATTTCTACTCATGTAGGCAGGATGATATGCTGTCCTGTATAAGTAAGAAGCAGATTGCAAAGGGGCGAATTCCACCCTGATCCTATAAAAAAAATGATGAGTTGGAAATTTCTCAAAGGGTGGGGTGGGAAGTGAGATAGGGCAGAGGAGCGTGGGAAGGGAAGTCGATTGATGCTCAGAATTGCATTGGGTTTTAGGACTACATTTCCCATAATCTCTTGTACTCAGCATCATTTTGTGGAGACAGCATAAGTGGGACTGAAATCCCCAAATCCCTCATGCCCCAAGGGATACCATAAAACCATAAAAATAAGCCAGATATGCCAGAGCAAGCCATCTTCCTGACCTCTCTAGCTTCCCGGTGCGGCTTTCCTTTGTAGTTTTTAACAAAACTCCCCAGCATTGCTTCTATGTTTGACCAGAGTAAATCTTTCTCATGGTATAAGGCATGACCCAGATCCTGATAACCTTATTTTAGCATGTTATGATCTGTGGAATATTATCTTCTGATCTCTTCAACAAATGAATATAACATCACTGGTTACATCTCCCTATTCACATCAACACAGAGGGGGATGCCTTGGACCAGTGAGGTATCTGGTATTAGCCAAGGTGACTGGCTGTACCTATGGACTAGAAATGGAGGCCATAGAGAAAAGAAGGGAATCTGAGGGGAGCAAATACTTCCTTAAAAAAAAAATCAAAGACTGGAATCAAATTCACTTTCAAAATAGATTTCTTTTATTTCAAGAAAACTTTTCTCAACCATAAAGTTAAAATTGTCAGACCCCAAATTAATCCACAAGAAGATTTTTTTTTCTTTTATCCTCTTTTTCACCCCAAGCTGCTATTTACTGTACTTCTTATTCTAAAGAGCAGACCATAACAAAACCATTAACTAGTGATTAAATGAGAAAGACCCAAACTACTTTCATTTGAATTTCTGGAGGCCTGAGGACTACAGGTGGGTGGAGGGGCAGATCTTCTATGAAGTTACCTTTTTAATGTTAACTGGATAGATAGCCATTAAGTACTTCATCACCATGGAAACCTGTATTCTTTAAGTGAAAGTTATATAAGTTGCTATGAATTCTCCTTTCTCTAGTAGTTTCCTCTTGTAAGACAAGAGTCCCTCTCCAATTTGAAAAGGATTCATTAAATCATAATCTAATCAACTCCTCTGCTCCTTTTGAATACATGATTATATTTTTAACAGGACAAATATTAATAAATGATAGAATCAAAATCAAAAAGAAAATAGGTTTTGCATAGACTTGCTTTCTATTTTCATATGTTGTTATTTCGTTTTTTTTTTTTGTTTTACAGTCTGTTGTCTAAAATGAAGTAATTATTCACAATAATGTACTGGATGATCCATTAATTTTTCCATTGATGGTGATGCTGCTTCTGCCTTATACCACATTCAGCTATAATAGATTAAAAGACCAGATTGTAAAATATCCGTGTGTTAGGCTAGCAGAGATAAATGGAGTAGAATGTACACTTACCTCTGATGAGAAGGATATTTAACGTCTAATGGGAAAGGACGCCTGACACAAAACTCAGAAAATATAAGCCATGAGAGAAAGAAAGCAACAGCAAAAGCTTTCTGTCCCTCAAAGGTCGCCCTGTGTAGAAGTAACAAATGAGAGCAGCTCTGATCCTGGGGTGGGGGGTGGGGTGGGGGAGAAGGCTCCAAGTTCAAAGGCATTTTATAGATATTTTTCTGTTACATCTTATCCAGGACAAAGCCAAGAAAGAGCCAAAAAGGAATGATTTCAACTGAAGGCCAGAAAGGTGTCTGAGGAAATCACAGCCACACGACGGCTCATGTAGAACAGACATGGACAACAGAGGAACTCATGGTGAAATCATGATTGCTGACAGATCGATTCATGACAGTCACAAGCAGAAGGCAGGAAGTAAAAAGGGACCATGACTGGGAGACATACACGCTGGCAGATGAAGACCACGTCCAGACCACATTAGGGGCCCTCTTCACATTTTAGCCAGAGCATGACTGATTACTATGGGCTGGCCAGGGGATTGTAGCAAACATGGTGCTTGAACACATAACTTTTAATATTACAGATCAAAAGTCAAAATTAACTCAATGGTGGTTAAATTTATGTGGGAGCTCAAAGTAGACTTAGGGCACCCACTGTAAACTCATAGATTTTCACAGGCTCAGAATCTAAGTTTTAGTGCCCTTACTAGATATGAATCATGAATATTTAGAAAATGTATCCAGAAAAATGAGTCCAATACCCAATACACAATGGATAAGAACAGACAACTCTTGTGTGTTATGTAGATTATACACCAATAAGAATGGGGGTGGGGGGGTAGACAACTCACCCAAGGTGGTGTAGTAAGCCAGCTTAGTTTGAAGAATGCCATCTTGTTAAAATCGTTGTCTTGTATGACCTCAACCTTGTTATCCCTAGCACTGTTAGGTAACTACATTGACGGACAGGAGGCTGTCAGTGCCATGCCTGTGAAGGCCCCCAGAGAGGAGGTTAGAAAGAAATCAGGTGATCATTAGATACTTATGAAGACCTCTAACTGAGCAGGCTCACACTCAAAGCCTCCTGCCAAATGGGAGGTGCACCTGGGTGGTCCAAAGCAGGCCCAGGCTCATGACCTCACCCAGGTGGGCTTAACCCAGCCAATGGGTCAACCTATACCATCAACCACAACTCCCCAGCCAGAGGCTGTAAATATCCGGGTGATCAGCAGGTGGTTCTCTTTTATCATGCTCCTGGTCAGTGGCAGGTCCAAGGGTGCACTCTCCCTCCTCCTCCACGCAGGCACGCATGCACCTGCTCTGGATCTACTCTGGGCCACAGCATCTCCCGCACCTTTGCGCTATCTTGTGCCACTCTCTGACTTTCCTGCACAGTTTCTTTGGCCCCATATCCACATGTATGGGTGTACTGTTCCACGATGTTGCTTGCATCCAGGCGTGAGCTCCAGTGTGGCTTGCACACAGCTTGGCACACTTCTCTGAAATAGCATGGACCCTTTTGAGACTGTAAAACCTGAGACATGCCCAATCTTCCATCAACCCACTTGGATTACCAAATGGGTTTAGGCTTGAATTCTTTCTCACGTGAAGCCAAGAACTGGGGTACACCCTGTTCAAGAAACCTTACAGCACCCCCTAATAACCTGACATAGGCTGCTTTGTCCACTAATACTCTTGCCAGATGAACCCCTCTGGAACCCTGACAGGCCTAGACCCACCCTGAGGATGCTCCCTGAACCCCTCCCAATAGCCTTTCGGCCAGATAATTCAGGAATGTGGTAAATCTTGACAAACCCTAACCCACCTGCAGGTGTCCTCTCCCAATGTCCTACCTGCACATTAAGTAAACACTGTAACTAACAAACGTCCCCTCCCAAATCTAGCCCCCTGGTTTAACAATTGTATAAATCCTGTCTACCGATTTTGCTCAGGGGCGAGCCTCCTCTTTCAGCCCAGCTAGCTGTAATAATAATAAAAGGCTTACTTTATGCGTATTCTTTAATTTTAATAAAGTGATTTGGTTTGATCTCCCTCCGGTATTACAGCAGAATTTTAAAAGGCTAATAGAACACACTTATACTTCGCGGATGTTGGTGAGTATCATTTTGAAAATCATCAGATAAGCAGAACTTCAAACTAAATATTGTGATATAGAAATATTCACACATAGCTAGTGTTGTTCGGGAAGGACTCTGTCAGGACCTAGTGAATTAAACACATAGGCCATAACCCAGAAGTCATCTCATTCTTTACTGGATATACCATTTTTGTTAGGCTGGGTTCTCTAGAGAAGCGAAACCAGCGATATACCAGAAAGTGGCTCAGACCGTGGAAGAAGCAGGTAAATCCAGCCTGTTCAAAGTCCGTGGATCAGATGTTAAGCTGGCTGCTTTTCCTAATTCATGCAGCTGCCAGGGAAGTCTGAGAAACCCGGAAGAGGCAAGGCTACCTTCTGGTGGAGGCAAGGGTGAATTATTCATAAGTCAGTAGGTCAAGCTTATGGCTGGAGAGTCTAATGAATGTAAGGCCACTGAGCACTAAGCATGCTGATGATGGCTCCCAGGTTTGGCAGGCAATATAGAGGGCCACTGATTCAAATCTAGAGAACTAGAGGGCAGTGAGCTGGAGGCAGGAACCAGAGGAGCAAGAAGAGTCCAGTCTTCCATGTGTCTGCCTACATTAGAGGAGGCCATAAGCCCCAGGACACTACCTGTCAGCTGTATTAGGGTCATGACCCAGATAACGAGGTTGAACTCCTCCCTAATTGTCTTACAACTGCTTTACTGCTCACTTCAGATACCACCCTGACGATGGTTTGCGCTCTGTTAGATCTCCTCATTAAAGAGAAAGTACTGAGAATTCTGGTCCAGTGACATTAACACAAACTTAACTATCAGACCATAAAACATTTTCCACACCGCATGTCCCATTGCACTCCTGAGTCTAACTGGGAATTAATTCAAATGCTTTGTTCTCCTTTATCTCAATCTTGCAATTCTCATTAGAAGTTAGAAATTAACTCATTTCCATTTGTAGGACCAAAGCAAACCTACCTCACTGCCCCCAGATTCTGACTCCCCGTGACCCTATAGGGCAGGAGAGAGTTGTTTCTCTGGATTTCTGAGACTGTAACTCTGGAAAGGACTAGAAAACCTTGGAAGTGCTGATGGGTTCAAACTGTGAACCAATGAGTAAGTACAAAGCTGCCAGGGATCCTATTTGAAGCACAGAACGCCTTAACAATACAGGTAACTCACAATACCTGTCGCAGGTAAGCAGCTGTGTCCCTCCAAAGCACGCAATTTAAGAGTCAAAGGACTAGCTTCTCAGCTAGCTGTCCACTTTTTTATCTTCAAACCTTTGAGACCCCAGATGCTTCATCTTTGATGACCAGGCACCATCAGCTTTCTTTTTTTAAATCATTTTACTGGGGGCTCATACACCTGTTATCACAATTCATGCATCCATCCATTGTGTCAAGCACATTTGTACACTTATTGCCATCATCAATTTCAAAACATTTGCTTTCTACTTAGGCCCTTGGAATTAGCTGCTTATTTTTCCCCAATCTCCTCTGGCCCCTCCCATCTCTAGTCTTTTTTTTTATAAATCATTTTATTGGGGACTCATATAACTCCTATCATGATCAATACATACATCAATTGTATGCAGACCACATTTGTTGTCATCATCATTTTTGAAACATCCTCCTACATGCACATAGATTTATTTTCTCATCATCATATAGAAATAAATTTACATATGTACATGCTTGTATTTAGACCTCCATTAATTCCCTTTGCCTCTTAGTTCTTCCCTCTATTTCCTTTTACTTTGCTCTTGTCCCACTATGATGCTCAGCCTTCATTCAAGTTTCAGTAATTCTTCTTGGTTGCATTACCCTTCAGGCCTCTATATCCTCCTCAAAATTGATTTTGGATCACTTGTTGTTCCTTTGTTCCTGGGTTTGTTAACACCCACAAACAAAAGCATATTGTTGAGAAAAACATTTGGAGCAGAGATCCTAAGCCAATCTGTAGATAATGGAACAACACTCCCCCTCCCTCTTCCAGAGGGGCCACAGGGAAGGGATGAATCAACTAGGATGCACAGAAACACACAATATTCCTCTGGTTCCTTGAGACTTTCTCACCCCCCACGACCATGACCCCAGTTCTGCTTCTCAATTCAGACTGTACACAGGTGTAGACAGGAAATGGATGTTCACAATACACAGAATCTAGGAATAGAAGTGGGAGTAGTAATACCAGAGAGGTAGAAGGAAAGTGGGAGAGGAAGGAAGAAGGGGGTAACTGGTCGTAATGATCGGCAGAAAACCATATACTCTTTTCCAGGGAAAAGAACAACAGGAAACATGGGGGAAGGGAGACAGCAGTCAGTGTGAGATATGAAAATAATAACAATTTATAATCTATCAGGGGGTTATGGAGGGTGGGTGGTGGAGCTGATATCAAGGGCTCAATAGAAAGTACCGTATATGTCTAGAAAAGAATGAGGGCAACATACATACAAATTCAAGTGATCTTTGGATTATAACAAGAGTTGTAAGAGTTTCAAATAAAATTATTTTTAATAAAAAATTTTAGAAATTGAGATGAGGAAGATGATGATGATATTTCATTTGAAACATCAGACATCACAAAGTGATTATTCTTTTTTTTATCCCCACAAAGTCGATTATTCCTAAGCTTTACTAGCATACATATTTAAGTCAAATAAAGTTGAACAGTCTGGTTTTGATCTTGGCAAATTTCTTCTGAAACTCGTTTAAACTACTTCATGATAACACAAGTTATTTGAAAAAGGATCACAGCTATCCGTTGCCCAACAGCAAGGCTCACACCCCGCTATGTAGCCCAGCTGCACCCAGCACCTATGCAGCAGTGGGTAGAGAAAGAAAATACTAGGCAATTCGTTCATTTTTCCTGGCGTCATCATTCCTCATTAGGTTTCCTTCCTAAAGCCCAAGTAGAGCTTAGGCCTCCAGAGCTGTTTTGCCTTCCGTTTCCTGGCAGGTTCAGTCTGGAATCCATGTGGTCAATGGCAAAAGGACTTCTAAAATGGATGTAACTCTGGCCAGTGAAAAATGAGCACTTCATCCCAAAGCACTTCCAATTGAAGATCTAGGGTCAGAACTACTCAGAAAGAAACGAATTCAAAGCTACTCGGAAGGAATCCGTGCATGTGTGTCGCATTTGTAGGGCCAAGCAAACTAGGGAAGCAGTACAAGCCTGTGTCAGGGTGAGTGCTTCAGGGCTGTGTAGTTGCTGAATAGGTAAAGAGGAAGGGAGGGAGATATAAAAAGGAAATCGGACTATCCTCTTGAGATAGCAGCTAGCCTCAAGTTTGGAGACAGGAGACCTGGTCCTTAAGAAACCTTTTTAGAATTTCAGTCTCTCACCACTTGCTATGCTTACCTTTCTCAGACGCTAAACATTCTGGGTCCCTCCTTCATCTCATGCAACCCTATTCTCCCTCTCACACGTGTGTGCTTTTATTTTCTTCCTTGCTTCTTTTGAGTAAAAGACAATGAAAAATCACCCAGACTAGGAAAAATAGGTGCAGCTTGAGGCAGTAAGGCATTTCCAGAAGAAAACAAGAGGGGCTTTCTCAGGGTTAATATGCAAGCACTTAAGACCTCAGCCACAAGGTTTGGAAAGTATCGTCAACCTCTCCAGTACTGGCAAATGTGCAGAGAAGCACAGCACTTGCCAAGGCATTTCAAGAGGTTTATACAGGATGACAACTTCTGGCTAGTAATTGCTTTTATGGGAAATATGGACACAAATTGACATTTAGGAATGCTTACTACAGCATTTTTGTATGTGGCCCACATGTCATTGCAGGCCTTCTTATACTTTATAAAATTAAATCACATAATTCCAAGATCCTGTGGAAATAGCCATGTCTTTGTGGAGATTTCTGTGGATGCTCAGGTCCTAACCTTTAAGTTACTCTAACAAGTCAACTCTAAATCTTCCCAACATTAATCCAAACTCAAAAGCTTTCTATTAACTGAGCTCAAGGAGAATGGTTACTTTTTGAAAGTTCACTTAGTCTCCAAAATGGGATGGTATTGGTAGACATTTCAATCTTCAGAGAGGAATGAAAATACTGAAGCAATGAAAATACTGAAGGAATTAAATGTGAAAATTAAGGCTCCTCTAAAAATATTCCTTCAGTCACACACACCGAAGAGAGTTCTAGCCTTTGTGATGTTGCTCAATTTTCTGTACCTTCTTTTCTTTCCCATAATAATCGCTTTACCTGCCTCTTTCTCACGTCTCTGCCTGCCTCCACCCCAGATTTTATCCAACATCGCAGATATGCACTATCTTGGATTTTGCTCTCTACAACTAGATTCTGTCACAGTGTGTTTTCCCAAAGATGGTTGGTTACAAAGGATGTTCATCACAATAAGGACACTTCCCTTTTCCTCAGTTGGCATCATCCAGCTTTCATGGAATATCTGGAACCATGGCACCCATTTCATAAGCACAAGGAGAAAACACTAGGGTTCAAAGCAGCAAGGGTTCTAGTATCAATTCTGAGCTGCAGAATTAACCCTGAAACCAACTAACACCATAGTCATTTTTATAGGAGTAATATGCTTTCTACCTTCTGATCATCATATGAAGTATTCTTAGACATGTACACTTTTTCTTTTAAGATGCCAAAAGACATCTTAAAACACAAGACACATCAAACTCTTTTACAAAACTCAATCTCCTTTCCTACACTAGGAAAATAATAATCTAAGTTTTAGTGATATAGTTTACAAATAATAAAGATTTAAACATATAATGTTTGCTACTTACTCAGTTTGTTTATTCTCTGAGTAATTATCAAGTGTCTGTTTTGTCTGTGTTATGCACTGTAGCAAATATGGGAGCTATTGAAACAAAGAATAATGGTTTAAGGTTCTTCTTGCCTAGCAGTTTTAAGCAATATGACATTTCCAGCAACATGTTTTTTTCACAGACCCCACAAAAGTCTTAACTGTGGACCAAGCATCTTCTTAAAAGGTGGTATATGCTTTACTGATGATTTGCTATTCCTTTTGTCCTACTCTTTTCTCCCAGTGTTCGAGATATGGGGAACTCATTCCTTCCTGATGAACCTACCTACAGAATGTAGCACTCATTTTGTTTTCCGTTGTGATCCATAAAATGTGCATATGCATCCTTTGGCATGTTTTATGAATACTGATGAGATTCTGATGGTTTTGAGGCAAAGATCCAAAGAAGAACCACTTCAATCCTCCTAAGAAATGCTTCTCCCCACTGGGATTCTAAAGGAGATAGTCTCAAGGAAGTGGAGCCAAATAGGAAACAAAGCACTCTCTGTGATTAGCACAAAGAATGCCCCATCCCAATGCTGATCTCTCCTAAAGTTGGGTTAGGTAAATGGATTTGGCTAACAGCTTAAATAGAGTCTCTCATTTCTTCTCCCCTACTGTTGTGTCCTAAGTTCTTCTCTTACCACCATCTTAAGAAAAAAAAGAGCCAGGAGAAAAGTGATGGTCTAGTACTAAAGAAAGTGCCGATTTTGTCAAATATTGCACAACAGAATCAAGGCTCTGGAATGAACTGATACCTTTCTAAGGTTTGTCTCTAAATAGGTCTTGTTACATGAGAGCAGCAGGGAAGCAGGAAGTGCCAGAGGGCACAATTAGTGTGTTGAATTCTAAGCAGCCAACTTTTCCTTCCTTTCTTGGGGTATTTATAATTAGGGGGAGGAGAGGAAAATAAACTTTTCCAATATTATGTTTATATACGATTAACTTTAGTTATTTGTGTACTTGCCCATGACTTAAACAATATTTGGTGAGATGTCATAAATTCTTGTATGTGGCCACTGCTTTTCTTTGGCCAATGAAGCATGAACGGATGTGACAACACTTCCAGTTAGAAGGATTAAGAACCAACATTTGCTTCACCAAACTCTATTATCACACTTAAAAATTATTATTAACTGAGAGTTAATACATAGCATGCCATATTCAATCACATCAAACAGAATTGTATAATGCTATCACCGTCAGTTTCCAAACTTTCTTTTCTTCCTGGACTCCTTGACATTATCGTCCCTTTACCCCAACCCCCGAAATCACCACCACAACCACTGTGCCCATGCAAAAAAATCACTTTATACTACTTGCTGTCATCAATTCTAGATTTCATATATCAAAAACACACAAAAATATATAGCATAACTTCATAAGGTTAACATCCAACGACCCATCTGAGATGAACCCTACTATGAATAAATGAAAACAAAACAGAAAATATTGAAACCCAGATCAGGTCCATCCAGCATGTATCAGAGATAAAGTTTTAACTGTTCAAATCAGATTTATGCCTTTGGTCTTCCTTGCTCATCTCCCCAATACACTCTGTTTAGTAACTGCTTTCCTCCCGTCACAATTGTGGAGAGAGGGAGTTCACGGGAGGCTTATTTCCTATGTAGTTCCCACAAAAGAACCTTGGGCTCCCATCGTCACTTGTAGACTTCTGCACACCAGTTTACCACAATTTAGGCTCTGATACTAATCCTTTCTTCGACTTCAGATTATATGATTTACAATCTTTCTGTCACTGATGATGATGTGCATCTTCCCTATGGAAGACATCTCCTGTAGATGCTTTTAGGAGCGTAGCCTTCAAGATCCCAGGTGCTATTTTATCTGATAGCCAGGTCATCTAATTTTTTTGCCACCCTTTGCTATAGCACCTGTATCTTCAGTGTTCCCTTCCTTTAAAGCAACTAGCATCAATTGATGCTCCAGACTCTGATACTCACTAGCCTAGAACTTGATGTGAAAATGGGAATGAAAAAAAGTATGGCCCTTCTGTCAACCATCAGTTTATGAGTCATTGGTGTGCACAATAAAATTTGTCATTTTTAAAACAACTGAGATGCCCTGGCCATGTGTTAAAGCACCACAGCCTAGTCAATCTTGATGAGGCCAAGAGTTTACCTAGGCAGATAGTTCTGGGTCATTGTACCATCAAAGCTTAAAACAAAGGTGAGCACGGATCCATGGTCAATGGTTCTGCTCCATAAACAAATGAATTTGTTGTTCACTGGGAGGGAATGCGAAAAAAGAGATGAGCGCTCAGAGCCAAAGAGAATGATGAGAGCAACATCAGACTACCTTTCAAGATGCAGAACTGCCTTGCAGGATGAGAAATGATAAACACCGGGGTCTCCATTTCGACAGAAAATAAAAGCCTCACAGAGTCCAACAAAACATGCTGAATCACTGCAATGAAGTGAACAAGTAGACTAGAAGCTTCCCTGGGAAGTGTGGGGAACCCTGAAATCACTTTGGCTGAAGTCAAGTGGCCAGCTGATCTGCCTGTATAAACCCAGGCCAAGAGGCTGGACATTCACAGAGCTAAGAACCAAGTAGACATCAACCACTAGGAGACAGCAACTGCTCTCTCTTCAACTCTGCCCAGGGGTGAGTCCACTGATGAAAGCAATGCTTAACGGGACTATGATGCTGAATGAATTGTGGGTTACCCCGATAGTTAATAACCCGAGTGGATTTTAGAATTGTTAGATTGCTTGATGTGCGTTTGAAGTGAAGAGACCGACCACTCAAAATTGTCAAATGGCATTAAGTAATTGGTGATTGCATCGCTCCTGACAGAGAATCATTTTAGATTCACCTTATCACTGACTAGCTATGAAATCTCAGGCAATTCAACTTCTTTTGGGTCTCAGTCTTCTCGTTTACAGACAAACTTTGCTTGAAATTATTTCCTTGAAGGGGTGCTTGTGAGAGGTAAATGAGTTAATAGGCATAAAACCTGAAACGGTGTCAGGACAGCATGCATCAACTGACTGTTACTGCTCATGTCTCAAATCATGGTGGCAGAGTAGTTTACGCATTTGGCTGCTACCTGCAAGGTCAACAGTTTGAAACCACCAGCCTCTGCATGGAGGAACGGGAGGGCTTTCCGCTCTAGTAAAGCGTTTCACTCTCAGAAACTCACAGGGGCAGAGAACTACCTGGTCCTTTAAGGTTTCCATGAGTCAGCATCAACTTGACGGCAGTGAGTGAGTGTTTATGTCTAATTTTAATTTTATTCAAAAGCAGCACCAAAGTAATAGCAGTGGAGGTAAAGATACATAAGTGATATTTCTGGAAGACAGTGATCAGCAGTGTTAAGAATGAGGAGACTATAAAAGGAAAACTGAGGGTAAATGCTAGATTAACTAAGGGGGTGGCTCGGACATTGCTATTTGATATGTGGCTTGGTTGGCAACTGGCAGGGGCATGAGATGATCAAGTCTACTTTAGGCATATTGGTTTCCAAGGAGATGTGGGCTGTCCACATAGAGCTGTTGAATTGATAGGCACATATACCAGTCTAAACTGTACAAAAGCTATGTCTGAACATATGATTTTTATTGATTAAATAAATTGTTCAATGTAGGTCAACCAAAGTAAATTAACATTAAATCAGTTCTTAGGTAAGCACATTGCATGTTTCATGTGTATATATTTGCACTGCCATCAATCATCTAACGATAAAGAGGTTAGCCTATTTTATAACTAATTTATATGTCTTTTTCTGAGAGCAAAATGTTTAACTATTTTGAAACTCAAAATTTCTATTAAAGGAGACTCATGTCTATTTATCCTTAGAGCAAGGATGGTGAGACTGTGTCTCCCTTATTTCCAAGATGTTGTCAGGAGAGAACCAACACACCAAACCACAGCCTGCAGGCTAATTACAACTCATGGGGACTGGCCCAGTGAGTTTCCCAGACTGTAACTATTAAAGAAGAGGAGAGTCTTCTCCCTTGGAGCAGCTAGTGGTTTCAAACTGCTTATCTTGTCACTTGCAGACTAATGGGTAACAACCATCCCACCAGGGCTGCTCAAGAGGGAAAGGTCGGCTGAGCCCCGGTGGCGTAGTGGTTGAGTGTGGGACTACGGCCCACAGGCTGGTAGTTCAAATCCAGCAACAGCTCTCCAGGAGCAAGATTGAACCACCTACTCCTGCCAGAGGGCAGTGATGACAAAAAAAGGGGGACAAGGTCCTTGGGAAAGAATGTCTTGTGTGGTAAAGTGAAGCATCAGTCTTTAAAGAGTAAGAACTTTAAGGAGGTAGTTTGGCACAGTGGCTATAACAATGGTCTCAAATATAAAGATGACTATGAGGATTCCACAAGACCAGACAGTGTTGTGTTCTTTTGTGCGCAGTGTTGATATGAGGTGGCACTGAATCAATGGTACCAGACAATAGCAATGACTATGTCTATTTAACAAAATATAAATGTATTTACCAAGAGGAAACCGCTTAGGAAATATAAAAGAACTAGTCTCATCAAATCACAATGTTGTAGAACAATGAATCAGCCTTTTTTTTTTTTTGCATTTTCTAAACTGTAGTCTAAAATAGTTTATTCAGTACCAGTTATTAACCACAGATGGAGAGGGCAGTTGAAAGAAAATGGAGGGAGTTTTCTCCCAGCATCTACTTTGAGAAATGCCCTAGCCATACTGTCCTAGCCAAACTGTGGTATGATAAATTAAAACTGCACATGTTTCTCAACTTTGAGGAGGCCCCAGCTCATATGAGACCACAATATACAGTATGATAAGGACCACTCAAACTTAGTGCCATCGAGTCATTGATAACTCACAGCCACCCCGGAGGACAGGGCAGAACTGTCCTTGTGACTTTCTCAGATGGTCAATCATTACTACTGAATTTAGCAGCTCTAAAAATAACCAGACATCCTAGCAAGGACCACTAGAGGGGCACCAAACTTACAAACAAACCTTTGAGTCTTGTTAAATGTATTATAGAGTTAATGATTCTTGAGTTATAAAGATAGATCAGACATGGAATTAAGCACACACTGGCAAAGGAGGGATGATGAGATGTATAAAGATAAAACAAAATATTGAGTAATTCCAGGGTAACGGGAACTAAGATCTCCCCCCCACCACCACCCCAGAGCTGGTAGAGAGTGGCTTTTTAAGTCAATGTTCTGCATTAAGATTCTAACCTTCTAAACCGGGAGAATACCACAAAGATGTTTACTTGTGCTTTATTGATTATGCAAAGGCACTCAAGTGTGTGGATTATAACAAACTGTAGCTAATACGGAAAAGAATGAGAATTCCAGAACATTCCATCATGCTAATTTAGAACCTATATTTGTACCAAGGACAAACCTTTGAACAGAACAAGAGTCAAAATTAGGAAAGGTATGCTCACAGTTGCATCCTATATTTATTCAGTCTATATCCTGAGCACATCACCTGGAAAGTTGGACTGTATGAAAAGAACATGGTATCAGAATGGGAGGAGGGCTTAGTAACAACCTGCAATCGATAGATGACATCATCTTGCTTGCTGGAAGTAGGGTGGAGTGAAAGTACAAAGTACATGGTAATGACAATCAGGTTGCAGGCCAGATTCCAGTAGGGCTACAATTCAATGCAAAGAAAACCTAAATCCTCACAAATGAACCAGTAGACCTCCTGACAAAAGGAGAAAAGAGAGAAATCAGATGAACCAAGGTACCGCGCTAGGAGAGGATTGGGAACCTCATTGTGCATGAGTTTACAATCAATGCTCTTTCAAGAAGTAGCTTTCAAGAAATCAAACAATGTCTTTGCTGGCGCACATCTGTTACACATGACCTCTTCAAAGTATTGAACAGCAAAGGTGTCACTTTGCAGACAAGAGGCACTTGAACCCAGTGAGATTTGCAATCGTCATATGCATGTGGAAGTTGGACAGTGAATAAAAAGACCACGCAGCACTAGATAAATTTGAATTATGGCATTGGTGAAGGTTACTGACTGGACTGTGGACTATCAGAGGAATGGACAAATCTGTCTTGGAAGACTTACAGCCAGAATACTGTAGATAGGAGGATGGCCAGACTACATTTCAGGTATTTGTGAATTGTTATAAGGAGAAGCCAGTTCTTGGAAAAGGGCATCAAGTTCAGTAAAGCAGAAGTCCAATGGAAAAGAGGAAGCTCCTCAAAGAGATGTATTGACACAGAGGCTGCAGCAGCGGGCTCAGACATCACAATTTTGAGAATGACATAGGACCAGTGTTTTGCTCTTTGTACATGGGATCACCATGGATGGACATGAACCTGATGGAACCTAAAATCAACAATAAAAAATGTGATAAAATAAATCTGTTTTTGGGGGGCTGAGCCCCAGTGGCATAATGGTTGAGTGTGGGACCGCAGCCCATGGGTTTGAAGGTTCAAATCCAGCAGCAGCTCTCCAGGAGCAAGGCTGGGCCTCGCACTCCCACCAGAGAGCCGTGATGCCAAAAAAATTAAGAAGAAGAAGAAGAAACAATAAAAAATTGGTGTGCTTTAAACTTAAAAATAAATAAATTTGGTTTTCCCCATTTTTTAAAAGCCAACTCTGATAAGCTTTGTGTTGAAATTGGTAGGCTAGAATTCCCCATGATTTGGCAGTTAAGATCTCAAGTAATATGACCAAAAACAATGTAGTCACTTCCATAATAGAATCTGGTAATGGGCAGACAATTAGAGTAGGATGCAACTCCCTCACTCAGATCTAGCCTGGATGCAATCAATGGAGAGATGTTTTTTGCTTTCTTCTAAACATGTGACCTGCTCCCAATATAAATGGAAAATGTGGAAAAGTTTGTTTGTTTGTTTTTGCTTTTGGCAGAGTCTGAACCCTGCCTTCGACTCATGAACCTGTGAGTTTTTTAATCTGAGCTTATTGAAATCCTGCGAATCATGAGTGGCCTTGAATCTGATTTTTTAATCTTGAAATCATTCACATTAGTGGCTGCAAGTCCAACCTGCTGACCTAGGATTCATTACCCTTTGCAGACTTTACACTGTCATCTTTCTAACGATTTGGGGTTCAATCTGCCTCCATAGCTACTTGAGTTAGGAGATGCCTCAAATCTAACTTCTTGTGACTCACAGATGTGGAACATACTGAGACTTGGTTTTGCCCACTTTTGCAATTGTGTGAGCCATATTTATGATACAAATCTGTCTACATCTGGATGCATATAAACACCACTGGTCTTGCTTCTCTAGGGAAGCCATCCCAAGACATCAGTCATGTGTGGTGTTTAAGTTACAGGAACAGTAGGGAACAGATAGGGTGTGTTTTCCTTGAGATTGTGATCTTTGAGTTTGTACTTAAAAGTTAAGCACATGTGGAGAAAGAACTTTAGGGAGGGCCTTGGAAAAGTGGGATATCAACTGGGCATGGGCATCAAGCTGAGAAAGGGTTGAGCATTTCAACACAAGAGCGAGGAGAAGCTTGGAGTTGGTGGTAACTGAGAATTTTTTAAGTAGTGGGGAAGGAGAAAATGTAGATGAGGACCAGATCTTCATAAGAGAGGTTAAGCAGCAGTCTAAAAAATATAGTCTTTATTTTCTAATATACAAGAAGACTCCACTTAAGAAGGCTGAGCAGAGGAGAGATTGACTCACAAAGGGAGTTTCAAAAGAATGATTATTTGCAGGATTTCTGGGATACATTTTCTCATCATAAAATCAGAGAAAAATATTTACTGCACAAGAATGGTTTCAAATGAAATAACCTATAAGGCTTTGATTGGTAATAGGTTCCCTTCCCATCTCTCCTAAAAGTGACCTGATAATACCCACCTGCTTCTCATTAAGACCCCACGGGCAGCAACTGCAACAACACAGAGATATTAACAAGGACAGGTGCTATAAAGGCAGCAGGAGACCCACAAGCAGGGATTTAACAGATAAAGTAAAGGCAAGCAATACAAAGAGAAAGGGGGGAGAAATGTTTGCCAAGGGCTGTTGAAAAGAAATAAATTGGAAACCTGTTATGCATGTATCTGGGACACTGCTGTTAACTCAGGAAGGGAGGGATGACTTGCAAGGGAAGCTTTGGTGGGTCCTAGAGCATCCAGGAAACTGGACGTGTGTGTGTGCGCGTGTGTGTGTTCAGTGCAGCCCATCCCAGCTGTAATGGCTGGCAGACAGACTGAAGCTAATCACCACGATTGTTTCATTTAAGCAAAATGGGTCTCATCAAGTTGCAATTGTGATGCCACTGACTGTGTCTGCAGGCAAATTGATACACGCAAAGTCCCAACAGGAAAATCTGCAGAGATGGAAGCAGGAACCCTTAGGGCACAACTCAGGACTACAAGAATAGAGTTGGGAAACACTGAAGGTGGGTTGAGTCATGACCTGTACAGAACCATCAAGGAAACATTGAGCATAATCCAGTTACTGAGCTAGTCATTAAAATATTAAATAATTCACAACCATGTAAAAAAGTGTACAGGGCAGGAAAATGGAAAGGGGATAGTGCTTAATAATATTTGCTCTCCAAGGCGTCAGCATCTATAGGGTGAGAGATAGCAAGTCCTCAAAGCAGTTGCCAAGCAAGTCTTCTGCCAAAATGATGGAGCTACTCAGCAGTCTATACTCAGAATGTTAAAATCTGCCATCTACATTAGAATGTTATCTGAAAGAGAACAGGAACTTAAACTTGAGGAATGGGTAACCAAGGAAGTAAGAAAGGGTTAATAAAAGAAATAACTAATAATAGCAAAGCTAATTTGACTTCTATAAGCGTACAAGAATGGCCTTTAAATTGGCTTCAGAAATATGTTTACAAATCCTAAAACATTTCTCTAACTCAGTGCATCTCTTTTAAAGGAAATATTAATAGGAAGCCCACAGGAGATGCTGGAAGATAGGTCTTCTGCCAAGCTCTGGGGGAATTTTCAAGTTTGATGGTCTTCTAAGTAACCATGGTCATCCCTGTTCACACCAACCATCTTTGGCAAATCATTTTTCATTATTTTCTTCCAGGAAAACATTTTACATGAATATAAAGTTCATAAGGGCCGGAGTATTATTGATTGATGGAGTGAATGTGATTGAACGAATGAATGAAGCATCAGAATAAACTTCTCAGGAGAATTTAAACATGGGGTCTTATATGGGTGTCTGTTGAATGATTTCATAAAATAATGACAGAAATCAATAATGAATAAAGAATAAAATAATGCCAAGAATCAGTAATGAATAAATGTGCTACTTAAAAAGTTTTTAGAGCTTTCCCCCCACCCCCTTACCCCCAGGGAGAAGCATCTTCTTAAAGACCCATACGAGGAAAGTTTTGGGATGGCTACACAGTCATACACATCACAGTGTCTCTCTCAGAACCGTGCAGGACTTCTTTCCCCATCCACGCCCACTTACCAACTCCTGTTCATACAGACTTCACCTTCACAATGTCATAGATATAATTAGCCTAGTGAGTTACACACACAAAAACGTTGTTGTCATTGTTTTATTAGGTGCCATTAAATTGGTTCCAACTCATAAAGACTGTGTTAGGCCAGGTTGACTAGAGAAACAAATCTAGAGACACTCATATGTGTGTAAGAGAGAACTTTATTTCAAAGAGCAAGGATATATTGAACAAGCATCCCAACGCAGGCCAGATTAAGTCCCAGATAAAGTCTGTAAGTCTGATGGTAGCCCCTGTGCCCAATATTAGTCCATACGTTCCTCTTCAGACTCACTCAGCACATGCAATGATGCTGAATGCAGGAAGATCACAGGTCAGTGGGGGAAAAGTCTTGTGGGCCAATTCTGGTGGAAGCATCTCACCACTGGGTCTCCATGTGGCTCCTCCAGCTCTCTGAGTATGACTTCTCAGCAGGAAAGTCAAGCAGAGAGAGAGAGAGTATGACCCACAACCAGGGAAAGAGAAGGAGTTCTCAGAATCCACATGAGAAGCCATACCCACAAGGAAGCATCATCAAGCTGTGACCTAATGACAAGCTAGACTCCACTCCTACACTTATTTATCAAGTTGACATGAAATTATGTAACTACCACAAGGATCCAATGTCCAAATGTATAATAGAACTAACCCTGACCAATCTGTTCCCATCCTCACAGCTGTCACGTCTGAGCCTATTGTAGCCACTCTGCCACTCTAGCTTGTCAAGGGTCTTCTTATTTTTTGCTGCTCTTTTACTTTACCAAACAGGATGTCCTTCTCCAGGACTGGTCTGTGTTGACAGCATGTCTAAAGTACATGAATGAGATGAACTCTCGCCACCCTTACCTCTGAAAATCATCCTGACTGTATTTCTTCCAAGACAGGTTTTTTCTTTTGACAATCCATGGTATTTCCAATATTCTTGTCAGCACCATAATCAAAATTTATCAATTCTTCTTCGGTCTTCCTTATTCAATGTTCAACTTTAATGTCCCTATGAGACTACTGAAATACCTTAAGTTTGATCTGACACACCTTAATCTTCAAAGCAGCATCCTTGGTTTTCAAAATTTTAAAGAGATCTTGTTCAACAGATTTACCCAAAGCAAAGTGTTCTTTGGTATCGCAATGGCTCAACCCAAAGTCTCATATGGTAATGTCAAGAATCAAAGTGTCACAACTTCAAATCCAGGTTTGTGCTATGTTTTATATTCTTGGCAGACTTTGAGATGTGCTTTACTTACTGTTTGGATTGGGCTGTCTTAGGGGTTGTTAATATCCATGAAATGGGTGCTTATCTATAGAGAAACGCCTTTCCTAAAAACACCCACGTAGTTCCGAAAAGACACATTTGGGAGAGTTTCCTAGCAGAACTTCAATTCAGAGACCCACGGTAGTTAAGATGGTTCGCATATCACAAAAATGTGGCCAATTGTTGCTCATTCTTTCCAAAAACACTTCCCTAAGCCTTAGGGAGGGGTTTCAACTGAGACAACGAGTCTCTCATACTACCTCCAGCATAACTCAGGCAAGCTGAGGTTTTTAAAAAATTATTTATGGTATTTTATCTATTTAAGTGACATAACGCATATTTATTAGATCTTCCTTCCTTAGGATGGTTAGTTCCCCTTCAGTGTTTCTAAGTCACTACCTCAAGTGGTGAAGAACCATACTGTTCTCCTTGTTTGCCCTTATGTTCCTGACTGTGAGAGTTGTATTAAATGTATCAAAGTCAAGTCCCAGACTTTGTTTTCTGAATAAAGAGAGGGAAACGCCTTACCCGTGGAAACTGGGAGCCCGAGTTCCACCCTAAGGAGCAGCCTCGGAATGAGCTCATCCCCTCTGAAAATTGTGCCCATTGGACGTTCATCTTATTCTTGGTCATTGGCAAAATGCCAACTCCTATTGAAATTGATGAGCAGGCGTGAAGGCCATGACCAGGGGAAAGGATGACAAGAGGGCTGGGGAATGGGCTGGCTCTCTGAACTGCTCAGCCATCATTTCCCCAACCTTCATGCTGTCACACTGTCTTTTATAACACCAATGTCATGCCACTTCAACTGCACCTGTGCCCCATGTGATGACTTTCAGGCTCAGATAAAAGCCATCAAGGGTTTTTTTCAGGGCGATGGGTACCCTGTAACACCCTAGAGGGTGGTTTGTTTGTTTTCCTTTTGGACTTGTGGGCATATTTAAATAAACATGGGTTTGGGGGAGGAAAATGGTTTTCAAATGGCATTTTTATTTCTGGTTTGATGGCAGTTGTTATTGTCTTCTGTTTAGAATTTTTAAGGCGAAAATATTTTTCCCCAAAAAATATATGTGGATACAAACAGCGGGGCCTTATTAGCCAGTTCCAATTCCTCAGTGGATACGCTCCACAGCTGGCAGGTTGTTAGTGATTAGTCGATTCCCTGCTCTGCTACTAAATTCCTCTCTGTGGCCAGACAGGTAGGACAAGTGGAGAGCCCATGCGGTCTGGTCCAAAAGCTGCACCTTGAGGATGCTCCAAAGGACTGATTTCTCCTTTCTATTTGGACAATAAAATCGGGGTAGATAATACTGTTTGCATCACTTTGTAAAAAGTACTTTCTAAGAGGTCAGTGCAACATGATGCCCATCTGTTGCATAATCATTGTATTATGTTTAGTTTGTTTAATTTTAGGGGATAAGTTTAAGGAAAACAATAAATACACACAGAATATACACATTTATAAGCCAAGTTTTTCAGCATTCTATGCAGCTTTTGGTAAAATTAGGTGCCTTGGCTGACATTTAGGTCAGCTTATATATGAGTGTATATGATGTGTGTATATAATCTGGAATATGAAGGACTTCTAGATCACAAAGAGTTACTTTCCTCTAAATTATAAAACTGGATTTGTTTTCTAGTCTTTAAAATATTGGGGGGAGGGAGAGGAGAATCAGCAAAGACTTGAATGGCCCTTTTCATACTTATTTGTTCACTGAACATAGTCCCTTAATCAATATGCAATTACTTCTTTTTCTGTAAGATTCTGTTGTTATTATTATTGAGAACTTCAAGAGTGTTTTTTTTAAGTAATTGAGAAATCCCCCCATCCCCATAGAAACTTGGATCACCTGTTCTTCACGCTGCACCCCTCTCTGGCCGGTCCTGAAGTGAATGGTTATGAGAATGTGAAAGGAAACTCCATGGCTTTTGAGCAACTGGTCAAGTCTCAGAGTTGAGATAAGGACTCCCATTGACAATTCCTTATTTTTCCCCTTTCAGTGTAGAATTCAAGAACAAGGAATTGATACATAAAAGATGTACATCATGAGAAAACTACCTCTACTTTTCCCATTTCTGATATAAAAGCTGGGCAACGGGGTGAATGAAAACATGATAGCTTATTATATGGTTTCTCTACAACTAAATTGCTCAAAGTGCAATCTGCCCACTGGATTATACTAGCAAACTATATGTCGCTGCCCTGTAATAACTATGGAAATTACAGGTACATGTTTAGATATGTACCTGCATGTGTATAGAAATTAGATTGGTGTATATAGTGATTGCGTGAGTCCGAACTGATTAGAGAAACAAATGCAGACACTGATATGTGTGGCAGAGAGAGCTTTGTATTACAGAGCAATTGTATATTGAGAAAACACCTCAGCCCAGTCTAGATCAAGTTCATAGTTCTGATATCAGCCCACATGTCCAATATGAGTCCATAAATTCATCTATAGACTGACACCATCACCTGCAATGATGCCAAATACAGGAAGATCACAGGCAGGCGGATGGAAAGTCTGTGGATCCAGTAGCAATGGAAGCATCTCCAGGGTTCATGGCTGCCACCAGTGTGACTCCATGGTGTGTGTCAACAGGAATGTGGAGCAGAGAGAGAGAGAGAGAGAGACAGAGAGAGAGAGAGAGAAAGGGGCCCATCTCTTCTGATGGTAGAGTTGAGAGAGGAAGTTCCCAGAATCCTCATGAAAAGGCCATGACCACGAGGAGGGATCATCAGGCTGTGACATGATTGACAGGCTAACCTCCAGTCCTTCAGTCTTTTTTTTATGAAGTTGACAAGAAATTATGTAGCTACCACAGTAATGTATGTAGAATTAAATGTGTATAGAAAACTAACATGGTACAATATCCACAGAAGTCATCCATGGAATCATTTTGTTAAACTAGGCATAGACTAGTATAATCAAAGCCAAACTCACAGTCAGCTTGTAGAGTCTGACTCAGAGAGATCCCATGTCACAAGGCAGTAGTGTCCCTTCAAGTTTCCAAGACTATCGCTCTTTAGGGGAATAGAAAGCCTCATCTTTCTTTCTCAGAAAGATTGTGGATTGCAACCCAACATGAAGCCAGTATGCCATCAAAGTTCCTTCTGGACTAGTATAACTGTCCTCTGATTTGAGTGGCAAATTACACTGAATCCAATGGTTTGTGTAGATTGCTTACTTAGCTGTAATCCAGTAAGTTACAGACTCACAATGACCCCTTATACTATGGAACAAACCATTGCCTACTCTTGGACCATTCCACGACAGGCTATCAACTGGACCTTTAAATCCTTAGTGTATACATTGGCTGATTTTCAAAAGTTATTGTCTGGCAATTTTTCTCAGTTGTTCTCAATCAGGGACCACCCCTGAAATCCTTTAAAGATCACAGCAACATGAAAACCTCTACTGTCAGACAGGTGGTAGCTGTGCTTTAGTGAATTACCCAGAACTTGAATGGAGGTCTCTCACATTGAAGGATCATGTAGACACAGAAGCATATATTCACGACATATAGGAAATCAAAAAGACTGATAGTGAGATGAACATAACAGGCTCTTTTCCACAGAGAGTTTGAGAGACACGGTGCTCTCCAACTCCAAAACTTATTGATTATCTTTTATTATTTTTCCTGCTTGGTTAATTTTAAGATCAACAAGGGCTAGAGCTAGGTTGGTCATCTTCAGTGCTTTCTCACCAAACGAGTATATTTCCTGCTTTGTTGAATGAAGGAAGGAAGGAATATTTAAGAGTTCATTCTCCCTCTCAGTTTTGACAACCATTGAGAGTAAAGGGCAAGTGATCAAAGAATTAGTTGCATTTATAAAGTTAAGACAGTGATCACATATATACTCCTCATTTCCCCTGTATCCTGATCACCAAAGTCAAGGGAAAGAAACAGAAACCTCAGGAATTTATCTCCAAATTTATAAGACCTGCCTCTAGAGAAATATGATTCCCTTTATAGGATTTATTTTATCACCACTTTTTCAGGCTCACAGCTATTCAAAAGTCAGAATACACTGACATTTCTTGTTATAAGTACTTGTATTTGGAAGTTATCAGAGTCCCATAAATATGCCATGGTTCTTTATAAACTTGAGATTAAAGAAGGTAAAAGTTACAGGGCTGCTGACGTTACAAAAGAACTAGAAAAGGCCTGACCTTGTTCCCCAAGGGAACACAGGAGAGGCAGACCATGCAGACCACGTCACAGTAGTTTGATTGAAAATATATTTTGCTAGAAAGTAGTAGAAGCATTAGGATTGGGCTAGACTCCACAGTGCTCCTCATTTGAAGATCAAGATCGTGAAGCTCCCATTGAGGACCAGGAAATGTGTGAGTGCACTGGTTATCTATTTTTGCCTAACAAAACACTCCAAATTGAAATCTTATTAGACAGTCATCATTTTTTTATGACCACAGACATTGTGGGTCCGATGTTTGGATGGGGTGAAGGTTTGCCTCTGCTCTGTAACATCTACAATCGTGGCTAGTAGGATTAGCATAACTGGAAATTACTCAAACCGCTGGGTGCTGTCATCATCTGGAGGATTCCTCCTCACATGTTTGGCACCTAGCTGAAACTAACTCAGTGGGTGAACGTTGAAGGATTGCTAAGCAGAGCAACAGCATGTCGCCCTCCCCTGCATGGATTGGGCTACTTTTCATTAGGGCCGCCTGGAGTTTTCACTTCTCACCAACACCTCAGTCCCCGAAGATAAAGTGTTCCTGTAACCAAGGAGGAGGTTATTTGATCAAACCTCAGAGGGCTTACAGCATCACTTACATCATTATATATTGGGAAATTACATATAAGCCCAATCAAACTCAAAATGAGGTTGAGATTGGAGTGTGCCAAAGAATTAACATGATGCATTGAGATAAAATGTACAGGCATTATAGAATAATATCACAGATGTCACGTGCAAGTGAAATTTTGTTGAAGTCTATCCAACAACCAATGTAGTAGGACATTTACAGGCAACTGATACAGGTTCAGGCCTGACTCAGAAGAGAACATGGAACAAGGGGTATCATTGATGACATTAGAGGGATCTTCTTGAAAGCAGAGGGTACCCAAAAGATGTTCACTTGTGTTTTATTGACTATGAAAAGGCACCCAATTGTGTGGATTATACAAAGTCATAGACATCCTTGAGAAGGATGAAAATTTCAGAACACTTCATTGTGCTTCTGAGGAGCCTGTACATGAATCGGTTGTGTGGACACAATGAAGGAATGGTGATAGTTTAAAATCAGGAAAGATATGTGTCGGTTGTATCCTCTTATCATATTTATTCAATCTATATACTGTGCAAATAATCAGAGAAGCTAGATTTGATTAAAAACATGTGACATCAGGATCAGAGAAAAGCTTATTAAAACCTGTAATATGCAGATGACACAACCTTGCTTGCTGAAAGTGATGATGACATGCAGCACTTGCTTATGAAGACCGAGAATTGTAGCTTTCATTATATATTATAACTCATTGTGAAGAAAGTATTACGCTCACAACTGGAATAATAGGCAACATCATGATAGAGAAAAGACTGAAGTTGGCAAATAATTCATCTTGCTTGGAACAATGCTCAATCAGCAGTCAAGAAATTAAAACAAAAGTTGAATTAGGTAAATCTTCTGCACAAGACCTCTTTGAAGTGCTGGGAAGCAAGGATGTTACTTTGAGGATGAAGGTATGCCCGACCCAAGACATGGTATTTCAATAGCCTCATATGCATGTGAAAGTTGAATACTGAAAAAAAGGACAAAGAAGAATTGATGCATTGAAATTGTGGTGATGAAGAAGAACACTGAAAGCACCACGAACTGCCAAAAAAACCCCAAACAAATCCGCCTTAGAAGAAGTACAACCAGAAAGTTCTGTAGAGGTGCAGATAGTGAAACGTCTGAGACCTTGTCTCATATACTTTGGACCTGTGGCCAAGAAAGACTATTCTCTGAAGAAGGAATTATGCTTGATCAAGTAGAGGGTCTGTGCAAAAAAAGCATGGCCCTTAAAAGATGGACTGACACAGCAGCTGCAACGGTGAACTCAAACTTAACATGGTGATGATAGCAAAGGATCAGACAGTGTTTTGTTCTTTGGCCCATGGAGTTGCTATGAGTTGGGACTTGGCAATGACATGTAACAATAGCAACATTGAAACCTTTGCGGAGCAGGCTCTACATCAGAAAACTTCTCATAGGTTAACAGATAGAAGCCTGAGAAGCTAAAGGTTCTACACAAGATGTCATAGTCCCACGCCTATTAGAACTAAATACTTTTGTCAGGATGGAAGGAGTTCAAAATACAACTGAGGAAAAAGCTGGCTTCTTAAAAAAAAGTTGAGGCATTGATGGAGGATAGCCCTTTTAAGAACTGCATTTGCTCATGGAACATGATTCCAAATGAGAAGAGATAGATGCGAACATCTACTGATCATGGGAATATAGAATGCATGTCTGAATTCAGAAAAGTTGGAAGTCAGAAAAAATTCAATGGGATGCATACAAATTTATGTCATAGGCATTAATGTGCTAAAATGGACTTGTGGGAAACAGAAAGATTTCTCCCAAATTGTCTCTCCCAAATATATGCCGAATTTAGCCACTTGCTACATGTGGCAAATGACTATACACCTGGAGGCCAACAGAAGTAGGTCAGGGGTGACTTTCCCTGAGGGTTATCAGCCATCTAGAATATCAGACGATATAGTCTGTCCCCCCCTAGATAGGGCCCACTCCCTTCTAACAGTAGATTGTTTTCCTGAAGGAGCCCCCAGGGAGGTCAAGTCCACTCAAAGGTGGCCATGACTATGCTGCCATACTGAGTCTAGGGTCCATCCTTCTTGTGACATGTATAACCCTATTCCCTCCCCTTCCTATTATGTTACACCCCTTGTACATCTCCTTCTTGTGATGTGTATGTCTATTGTATAGCACTTTTCTGTGATGTGCATGGTTACCTGTAATGTCTCCTAAATAGATATAAGTTGTGGTTAGCAATAAACTTGTCTCCTGGCTTCCTGCCTATACTGTGCATGGACCTGACTGTTGAGATCACGGCGATCTTGAAGGTGAGCATGCTACCATGAAATGTGTCTGACTCCATTATTATTTCAATCTCTCTTCTATCTCTCATATTTTCTGTGACTTCATTATAATCTTTACTTATGATCACTGTACAATTGTTTCTATTGAACCTGTGATTCGTTGTGGGGACTGGTTTCCCCCACATGGACTGATATTGGTCTTTTGAATCAGACAATCATATGGTTAACTAGAATCAGTATGACATATTCAAGAGGAATGATATTGAATTCCACCTCAAAATAACAACTCAAGGTTTATCTTGAATTACATCCTTTGCAGGCTCACCTTTACAGAGCAGGCGGTCAGCATTATCAGTGGTAGGCTATTCCCCGTATACCTTTAAGAAATTTCAGTTAATACAACTATTACCTAAATTTACTCACCAAGCACTGAATATGATGAAGAAATTGATGAATTCTACCAAATCCCTTAGTCTAAAATTGATCAAACAAGTAGTCAACATACTTTAAAAATTATTGATTATAAGAATGCAAAGTATTGGAAACAAAAAAGTAATAGTAATTGGAAAAATACCATCGATGTGATAGAAACAAAGCAGGGAATTGCATGGTTAAATTTTGCATCACCAAAGATGTCTTCATTGCATGCATGTTTTACCACCAACATAAATGGCAACTGTTCACATGGACCTCACCAAATGGCACACACCAGAAACAATATACAGGAAAAATATCTGCAGAAAGAAACCATTGAGAAGTTCAATATCGTCAACCATCAGTGCCAGGGACTGACTGTGGAACAAACCATCAATTGCTGATAGATTCCAGTTCAGGTTAAAGAAAATGAAAAACATGTTAAAAAGCCTCAAAATATGGCCTTGAGTATAACACAGCTGCATTCTGAGACTATCTCAACAAGGCTTGATGCACTGAATGCTACTGACAGGAAACCAGATGAGCTGTGGTTTGATACCAGGAACCTCACACATAAAGAACGTCACCCACAGGGGAGAGAGAAAGAAGAAGTCAGAGTGGATGTCCGAAGAGATTCTGAAATCTCCAGTTGCCCATGCAAATGGAAGGAATGATGGAGTGGACATGCCAAACAGAAAATGTCAAGGGGTACCTTGGGAAGACAACGGACAACATTAAAATGCAATGTGCAATGGCCTGAGGCCACAAAGGAAGATATGCTCAGCATATTAAAAAAAAAAACAAAACAGAAAGAACTGAGGACACCTCTCAAGCCTTGAGCTGCAATATTGAATAATTATATGGGAAAATTGTTAAACACAGCACAGTAAGTATCAAAAGAAGATGCAAAGAATGCAGAGTTAGTGCACCAAAAGCACTGGTGAAGGTTCAACTGTTTTAGGAGACAGATGATCAATTACAGATAGTACTGAAGGAAGAAACTCAAACTCCATTTAAAGCATGAGTGAAAATCCAGGCACAGGGAATTAACAAAAAACTATCTAAAATGTTTCAACAAGCTGATGAATCACTAAGAGCACTCACTATTCTATACCAAGGAAATCAGAAGATCACTAGCTACCCGATCAACTGACTAGAAGAGGTCTGTATGTGTCCATTCCAAAGAAAGAAGACTGAACAGAATGTGGAAATGATTTTTTAAAATGTCTCTCAAAGCAGAGGCAAGCACAATTTTATTTTTTTGTGGTTAGACAAATACATTGACAGGGAGTAGCCAAAAAGTCCACGCTGAATTCAGAAGAGAATATGGCAGGAGAGATAATGTTGTTGTCAGATGGATCTTAGCTGAAGGCAGAGAATACCAGGAAGATGTTAACTTGGATTTTATTGACTATGTAAAGGCATTTAACTGTGCTAATCATAACAAGTTATAGATATCATGATGAACAATGGGAATTCCAGAACATTGAATTGTGCTTATGTGTTACTTGTACAGGGACCACGAGGCAATCATTAAAACAGAACAAGGAGCTATTGCCTGACTTAAAATCTGACAAGGTGTGTGTCAGGGTTGTATCCTTTTACCATACTCTATTTAAGCTGTATTCTGAGCAATTGATGCAAGAAAATATACTATTAACAACGTATATTTTACAGATTCCACAACTTGCTTGCAAGAATTGCAGTCTTCAGGATGTATTACAGTCCAATGTAAAGAAAACACAAACCCTCACAACTGAACCAACAGACAACACCACGATAAGTAGATTAAAAAAAATTGAAGTCATTGAGGATTTAATTTTGCTTGGGTAGGCAATAAATGGTCCCAAAAGCAAAAGCAAACAAATCAAATTATATATTGTTGCATTGGAAAAATCTGCATAAAACCTCTTCAAAGTGTTGAAGAGCAAGGATGCCACTTTGTAGACTAAGTTGTGCCTGACCCAAACCATTCTATTTTCAATCACCTCATATGCATACAAAAAGTGAGCAGTGAAAAAAGAAGACTGTAAATGGATTGATGCATTTGAACTATGGTAATGGCGATGAATGTTAAAAAGACCAGACCACCGGGAAAAAAAACAAACAAATCTATCTTTGAAAAAGTGCAACTGGGATCCTTAGAAGCAAGGATGGTGAGACTTCATTTCTCGGATTTTTAACATATAAAGAGAGGCTAGTCCTTGGAAAAGGATATCATAGTTGGTAAAATAGAAGGTCAGCTGAAAACAGGAAGACTATTAACAAGCTTGGGTTAACACACTGATTACAACAATGAACTCAAATATAACAAGCATTGGTGGGATGGCACAGGATTCAGAAGTGTTTTGTTGAACATAGGCTTGCTGTGAGTCCAAACCAACTCAAAGGACTCTAAAAACAAAATATGTATACATCTATCAGTGGATTTTAAAATAATTGATTGAGATGTGTTAAGTTACAGGGTGCTTCCATAGCTTCAAGGTATCTACCGATATACTGACCCATTGTTGTGAAGTCTTCTCCACTTCATTGTGACTCTGTGTGTGTCAGAGAGGGACTCTGCTTCACTGCCTGGTTTTTCAGAGGGCATTTCTGGGTGAACTCTAACTGACCATCTTTCTCTTTGCTAAGTGTTTGTACTGTCTCAGGAAATTGCCTACATATTATTTATTAATTAAAAAGCAAAAAGTAGCAATTATACAATGGAAAAACCTGGAAGATACAACTTTAACCCAGATGAAAAGATCTCATTTGCTTGCTAATGTCAGGCAATGAGGAAGCATGGCATTACTTCTATCATGTTTCTGCTCAAGATACGATGCCAGAGTCTAATGATGATTGAAGAACATTTTACAAATAATTGGTGTGTTAGTCTGTGTAGACTAGAGAAGCAAAATTCATAGACACTCATATTTTATGAAAGTTTTATATGAAAGGTAACTGTATGCTAAGCATCCCAACCCAGTCCAGTCCAAGCCCATAAATCTGACATTAGCCCCTATGTCTGACACTGATCTACAAAGTCCTCTTCAAACTCACAAAGCACATGCAGTGATGCCAAATGTAGAAGGAAAACTGAACCATTGAGCCTGTAAACACCTCAGTGCTGACAGGGGTCTCCACATGGCTTTTCCAGCACCCAACGCTACATCAGGGAGAGGCCCACGTGACTTCTCCTCAGGGATGTCTTGCAAGAAGTGAGCCTTGCCAATTAAGGCAGAGAACTAGCGAAGGCAGCCATAACTGGTCTGACCATCAGAAAGCAAGAGACCAGAAAGATTTATCTCTTGGTGTCTCAATTAATCCCACATGTGTGCACTGGCCAGGTTGGCACAATAAACCTACCATAGATCACAGTTCATCTATGTTTTTCCTTGCCAAATGGAACAGGTGAAGAAAGAAGACATATCTGTCTTGGTTATGAGGTGTAGTTTATCTGTTATTGTTGTTAGGTGTCATTTAGGTAGTTCCACTCATACCTGGTGAATTTGAGGAGGTGAATCTATGAACAACGAAACAAAACACAGGCCAGTCCTATGGCACCCTCTATCTTAGCTCTGCTGAAACCTGCCCACTGTGGGTGACCCTGCTGACCATTGAAACAGGATCAGTAGAGCTACCAGCATCACAAACAATCATTTGTAAGTCACCACCACACAACCTGGCTAGAGACTGGTGGGACAAAAAGTAACATAATTTCTTGATTAAAAAAATCATTCTGAGAGTTTATATATTCTTTCCATTATCACTCATTTCGCTGATATTCAGCTATGTGGTCACTACCAAGTTCTAGGGAAAGTTCAGCCTCTATCTCAGTGGATATGGGCCATGTTCTTCCCTAAAACACAGGGTGGGAATAAGGTTCTATTATTAAAAAGAAGAGAACAAGAAAGATACTGGGAGATAATTAGAGTCTCTGCCTGGGGAATAATTAAAGATTGAGGGACTTCTATAGAACTAATAGAGCATCACAGCTCTGTTCCTAAAATGGGTTTGAATTTCCTGAAGGAGGTAGGAATTTGTGGAAGAAATAGGACTCCAAAAGTAGACGCTGGCCTGTTTGATGTCCACTTGATTAAATTATATAAATAGCTGTAAGATTTTTCAGAAAATCAAGATGCCTTTGTTTGGAGAAAAGGCTCTCTCTTTTTCTCCCTCTCTATAAATTGAGATTACCGATTGCCATGGACAACAGATTTTTACTCTGTTGACAAACTCTCTTTGCAAAAATAACTGTGTCCTCATAATGCTCATATGCACATCCATACACAGGATAGACATGTACACAAATATGTCCACTCATAAATTAGACCCAAGATTGCATCAGAAGATTCTGAGTCTTCTATTATCTCCTTATTCATTGATCAAACACTCCACCATCTTTGTTCACTTATTTTATATGATTACTAGTTTCCTCAAAAAAGAATAAGCATGTCATACGTTACTTTTTAAGGATATTGAGGCTGCTCTGGTGACATAGTGGGTTACATGTGAAGGAGGAGGATAAAGTTCACCACCCCCATAAATATTTACAGACTGAGAAATCCAAAGATGCAGTTCTCTTTCCTATGAGGTCCCTGCAGGTTAGAAAGGACCAAAGGGCAGTGATTTTGAGTTTTAAACTTAATGTGTCAGACATATGAGTGGCAAAAATAACTCATGCAGATTTGAAAAATTGACGACTGTATATACTCATATATAAGCCGAGTTTTTTTTTCTTTTTTTTTTAATTTTTAAATTTTGGAGGTTTTTTTTTTGGGGGGGGGCATTACTGCCTCACTGCCTTCTGGTAGGAGTAGGAGGCCCAGCCTTGCTCTTGGAGGACTGTTGCTGGATTTGAACCGCCAATCCAGTGGGCAACAGCCCCTCACACAAACACTATGCCACCTGGGCTCAACCCCAAGGCCGAGTTTTTCAGCTATGGTTTTGTGTGGCAAAATTAGGTGCCTTGGCTGATATTCAGGTTGGCTTATATTCAAGTATACACAGTAGTTAGTTTTAGTTAATTATAGTTAATCCCTGATCAAGTAAGTAACTGTTGTTAGGTGCCTTCCAGTCAGTTCTGAAATGTAGTGACCCTATGTATACAGAAATAAATGTTGGTCATTCATTCCTCTTTTCTCCTCAATAATTGCTATATTTGAGCCCATTACTACAACCACTGTATCAATCCATTTCCTTAAGGATCTCCCTATGTTTCAATGACTTTCTACCTTACCAGGCATGCATCCTTCTAGAGTAAAGTAACCAGATTTAAAGCGGAACACCATTGACCAGGGGAGAGGGGAGGGGGTTCTTGATTAAAAATTTGGCGTACATGGAGTAACAGAAATTTTCATAGAATGCAAAAATAGCACTATAATATATTTATTTTCATTTTAAAATGCTGCAGACGATGTTAAATTGTTAAAAAGTGGGACATCTGGTCACCTTATTCTAGAAGCATATCCAAAGTACCTGAGAGGAAGCCTCACCATCCTGTGTTCTTGGTATCATTATGCAATTCCTTTTAAAAAAAAACTTTAAAAATAAATTTAAGGGGAACATTTATTAAGGCTTAAAAGAGATGAAGACAATACTAAGACACATCATTTGGATGAGGGAGGTCATTAACACAAGGTTAAGATGTCATCCAATGTTTTGTTGAGCTACAAAGCTTTAAAAAAAAGGCAACAAACTGTCAAACAAGTGTGATTGGTGGCACCTCAGTACACCACAGTTATAGGTGGAAATCCAGAGATACAAAGTGGATCCCAATTAGAACATGTACTTTATGGGTTTTTAAAAATCATTTTATTGGGAGCTCTTCCAAAAATTTTAACAGGCCATAATTCAATTAGATCAAGCACAATTGTACAATTGCTACCACCATCAGTTTCAAACATTTTCTCTCCTCTTGAACTCTTTGATACCAGCTCCCCTTTATCCCCTTCCGCTTTTACCCTAATCCCCAAGAACCCTTATTAGTATATGTGATAGGTAGGTTCATTGTGCCAATCTGGCCAATACGAACATGTGGGGCTAATAAAGTTGCAGCTTGATTGGAGGACAAAAAGATAAATGACTCTGTAAGCCCTGCTTGTCTCTCACTTGCTCTCTACTGATCAGACCAGAATGCAGCTGCTAGTTCTCTGCCTCAACTTGTGAGCTACACTACACATTGGACACCCAACCTGTAGATTGTGTTGTTAGAGCTTGAAGTTCCTTTAAGCCCTGTTTCGCCACATGGCTGATGTCTATATCGATAGCACTTGTGACTGTAAGATCTGTCATCTGGCTGACTTTTAGTGACTTGCCCTGCAGTTTATTACCTGTGACCAGACTGTCTACTTTGCTCTAGTGGTCTGCTTTCTTAACCTTGGACCCAGCAGCTCTCATAAGTTGAAGGACTTCCAGTATATTAACTGTTCTGCAGAAATGACTTGAACTGAGCCCTCTGTACTGCCATGCAGACTAATTAGCTGTTATATTACTTCATGTTCGTTCTATTTATCTACCTACCTATCAATCTACCTACCTACCTATCTGTCATCTATCTATCCATCATAAGTGTTTTGGTTTTGTTTCTCTAGAGAACACTGTCCAACACAGTATATTATTATCATTTTGCAATATCTTACATCATCCAATGTGCCATTCACCTGTAATTCTGCTATTCATTCACTTCGAGTGAGATTATACAGTTATCAATGCTATCAGCTCCCTCTTTCCCACTGCCCCTCCTTCCTGTACCCTCAGGGAATAATTACTTCCATTACTCTTTCTGAAGGATTATCTATCTTGGCTTTCATGCATCCAATGATCTTAATTATACAAATGAACATATGCAGTTCTAACAAGATTAATGAGGTGAAACTAAGACCATAATAGTAAGGGGAGAAAATAATAAAGAACTAGGGGATTGTTATGGGTTTTATCAATGCTATACAACACCCTAGATTTATCATTCCATCCATGTGGTCCTTTGGTGAAGGACTATCCAATTATTTTATAGGGGGGAATTGGGGCTCCACTTTGTCTATGATCTTTCACAGCAAGTTGATTTCTTATTTTTACTTTCTGATACCTATTGTGTTAGTCTGGGGAGACTAGAGAAAAAAATCATAAACACGCATATGTACATAAGGAAGAGGTTTATATACAAGAGGAATGAAACATTGAGATAGCATCTTAACCCAGTCCAGTCCATGTCCATAAGTCCGATATTAGCCCCTATGTCCAATACCAGTCCATTAGTTCTTTTCAGACTCATGAAACACATGCAATGATGCCAGGAAAATCACAGCCCAGTGGGTGAAGAGTCTTGTGTATCCAGTGATGGAAGAAGCATCTCAGCGCTGGCAGAGATCTCCCCGTGGCCTTCCAAGCATCTCAGCACTGGCAGGAGTCGCCACACGGTTTCTCTGGCCCCAGAAGTCTGGTTCCATCAGGGTAAGCCCATGTGCCTTCTCCTCCGGCTGCACCAGGACTCAGGGTCTATCAGCATGCTGCCATTTTGTCTTGTCAGTCGAGCATCTTAAGCTGCTGAGTCGATAGTCTCTCACCTCCATGGGGGAAATATCTTGAAATTTCAGAGAATTCTCAGAGAAAGCCATGGCCCCAAGAGGTCTCATTGGATCTCTTTGGATTGACAGGCGAGGCTCCACCCCTACACTCCCAATCATGAAATGGAGACCAAAGTACACGACCACCACACCTATTCTCATTGACACCTCATGATCACACAGGCAGGTGTGCTTCTTCCATGTGGGTTTTGTTCCCTGTTAGACAGCTACAAGTTTAACTTCAAGTCTTTAAGATCTTAGAGACAATATTTTTAAATAGCTGAACACCATTGGCTCTCTTAATCACATTTGCTTGTCTTTAGTAATTATTTCTGGAAGGTGAATATCATACAATATCACAAAGTTGGAACAAACCATTTTTGGACTGAGGCAAGATTTAAATTGATGTTCAAAATCCTTCTGCTTCCTTGTCATATTTACATAGAAATAGACAAATATACCTATCTTTATATATTTATATACTTGTGTATATTCATATCTATCTTTATACCTGTATATATAATTTTTACTTTCTTATTTCATATTTTTCTTTTATATTTCCTCCTGTTACACTATCATGCTAACCCATCATTCCCCTCTCAGTAAAGATACACTTCAATTGATCAAACACAACTAGGAACGCTACACTCTCTTTACTGTCAAGTTTAATACCCTTGCTATTCCCTATCCCTGTCCTTATTTGCTCACCATCAGAGTCCCCCCCCCGTCTCCTCCCCTTCTCATGACCTTCCCCCAATTTTCTTTTCTGTAGCTGTCTCCTTGGGGTTGCATATCCTGCCCATCTTATAAGGATAGACACTAGGAGAGAAAAAAAAGAAAGACCATACAAATAGTTCCAAGTTTAGCTGTTGTCCTGACCCAGAGCAGATGTATTATGACCCCCAACCATAAAATTATTTTCATTGCTACTTCATACCTGTAATTCTGCTACTGCTACTCATCTGGTGATCCTTGTGAAAAGGTTGTTCAGCCTCCAAAGAGATCATGACAAAAAGGTTGAGAACCACTGCTCTGTGCCTTATTTATAAACCCATTCACTGGAAGGAGTTACAAAACCTATGTACTCACATAACAATACCCAATAAACATTGGTAGAGGTTTATTATAGATTGAGATTATGTTAGGGTGGCCTCTCTAGAAAAGAAAAAACAGGGTCCCTCATACGTGCATATGTTTAGAAGAAGATGTATATTAAGAAAAGGCTCACACAGTTTTAGAAGTGGCAGCGGCCAGTTTGATTCATGTTCAGGAGTCATATGTAGGCTGGAGTCATCTTGTGACTCCAGTACCTGCATTGGCAAATGAACAGGAGGCAGGAAGATGAAGCCGGCTGGCAACAGGCTGAGATCTACTGAGATGAAAGAATCTAAGGCTGGAAGTCCATTATGGCTCCTGAGATTGGCAGACCACGTAAAAGGAAGTCAATGAACTTGATGCAGGGATGAAATCCAGCAGTAAATGTGAGCTAGTTTCCAAACACTGTCAATTTATACTAAGAGTATAATATATCCTGAATAAAGCCTCCTTCAATTATATCAATCAGAATTTATCTTTAGGAAGATTTCAAAGTGTGTAAGATAGTTTCATCTTTCTCTTGCTATATTCTGAATTATAAAGATACTATGCAAGTGCATAGACCCAATTTATGCATGAGCAGAGTCATAGGATTGATTCCTTATTGAAAAACATACATTTATTCTTTGCTTGCATCTTCAGAATATTCAACATCGCTTGACAGAGGTCCTCAAACTACGGGGTCCGCCAAGGACATTTCCCAGCCCTCTGGGTGTTTTTGCCATCGCTGCTGTCCTGCTTAGCAGCTGACCCATTTCGGGCCTGCAGTGAATTTGTTCCTCATCTGAGGGACAGTGAACTGGCTCCCTATTTAAAAAGTGTGAGGACACCTGAGGCTACCTTGGCTTATTATATTAAGCAGGGGCCATGTGGAACATCTCCTGTTTTTGGCTTTTTTCCCCCATCCATGACAAAACTGTTCTGTCAAGTCTCTTTTCGGATATTTAAAATATTTGAAACTTTTCAATGTAAGGGGTTTCCTCCATTAATGTATATTCTTCTACTTATAAGAAGAAGGAACACTGGTGGTGCAGTGATAATTCAGTGGGCTGCTAACCACAAGGCCAGCAGTTTGAAACCACCAGCCACTCCATAGGAACAAGACGAGGTTTCTACTCCATTAAAGAGTTTCAGTCTCAGAAACTCAGAGACAGAGTCTGCCTGGCCTTATAGTGTCCCTATCATCCAGAATTGGCATCGTCACAGTGAGTTGGGTGTTACAAATAGCAGTTTCCAAACTGCACTTAAATACAACTGGAAGAGGGAAGGGTATGAAATTTATAGATTGGGTTCAATGAATCCCCTAAAAGTAATTTTCCTTATGAGGATGGGAGATGTGGTTAGAGAAGTAAGCAAGTAGCTGCATTACTTTCTACAGCTGTGGGAACATATTACTCCATACTTAATCATTTAGAAAACACAGATTTATTATCTTCCAGAGATGGGGTCCAAAGCCTGATAGGGTTCCATCCAGGCATAAACAAAAACATCAGCAGGACTCTGTCTTTTTAAGGAGAATTTGGGGAAGAATCTTTTTCCTTATCTTTCTCACCTCCTTTAGGCTGCCTGCATGCATTGGGCTGTGGCTCCCATTTATCTTCATACCTTGCAATTTAGAGGCATTAGTAACAGTCTCTGAAATTGGGAAAGCAATTTCAGAGTGGGTTTTGTTTGAACCATCACTATACCTTCCTAACCTATCACATCATACACATTTGTCAGGGGATATACCAGACTGTAGTCCCAGGCATACAAATGAGAACCCAGTGTTCTCTATGATGTGGCAAGAACTCTAATGATGATGAGACAAATCAATAGAATACATTGAGGCTTAAACTTTCTAAATACCCTCCATTTATGTGGTAACTTGTATTGACTTATGGTACAACATTGCTAAAGGCTTGGTGCTAGTAAGCTCATTTCTTATACACACTAACATCACTGCTTCTACCAGTTGAGTTGGACACTCAGTCATGCCCATTGTGCTAGTACCCAATTCTATTAATGAATATTGTCTATGCCCTTGTAATTATGTGATTTAATTAGTCAATGAATAAGTCATTGAAAGATGAGCATGAAAAGAAAGTGGTTTCCTTTATGAACACTAAGTGAAATGCTTTGGAGACACTTGCTGCATATGTGTCTCAAAGTAAAAAGACTGGCAAAGATATAATATAATAAAAATGTCAGAGGATTTGCAAAATATGCAGAAGTAGAAGCAGCACTAAGTAGGTAGTAACCATGAATAAACTAAAATAAAGGGAACACAGGGGAAACATTCAATCTAACCAGTCTCTGTGGAGTTTATTCCAGCTCACGGTGATCCCCTGAGTTGCAGAGAACTATGTTTCCTAAGGTTTTCAATGCTGTGAACTTTTGAAGCATGTCACCAGGACTAGCTCAAGTGAATACAAACCATCAGTCTTTTGGCTAGCAGTCAAGGTGTTTAATTCCTTATATTATCCAGGAGCTTTGCAGTGGAAATAAGACAGGGAGGAGGTATGTCGGGAAAACGTATATAAACTCAACTATTTGTATAGTAATCATTCAGTGACATTGATGACCTTTTCTGAGTTCTGTACCTAATCCCATGCTCCTTTTCTGAGTTGTTCTTCCCACGTTTACATGTATTAATTGCTTGCATAAGTTTCTATGTAGTATTTTCCGTTATTATTATCAATTAAGTTCCTTAGTGACAGTTCTTTTAAAAGCACACTGCTAACAGCAGATTGTTTTTTCCATAGTTAAACTAAATTATTGTCTGATTTTAAAGAAACATTAGGAAGTTTGACTGAAGATTTGAAGAGTCTATCAAGGCAACAACTTTAGGGTTTCATCTAAACTTCATGGCTCCTGGAAGACCGCAGTCTATGAAATTGTGAATATCTCTTTAGAACTTCTCCCTTCTTGATCAAAGATACTTCTACAGAATCTTTGAGATTCTTCTACACACTCTGATCAAAATGTTCATTAATGGTAGCTGGGTACTTGCTAGATGTCACAGATTGGTTTGGACTCATACCTACCCTATGTGCAACAGAATGAAACATTTCCCAATCCTGTGCCACTCTCCCAAATGTTTTTTTTATGTTTGAGACCATTGGTGTAGCCAGTGTGCCAGCCCATCTTGTCAAGAGCCTTCCTCTTTTTCACTGTGCCTCTACTTTACCAGGCATGGTGTCCTTATTCAGGGACTGCCTCCCTAGATAACATGCCCAAAGTACCTGAGATGAAGTCTTCCCATCCTTGCCTCTAAAGAGCATTTTGGACATACTTCTTCCAGGACAGATGTCTGTTTATCAGGCAGTTCCTGGTACTTTCAATCATCTTCACCACCATCCTAATTCATATGTGATTACTCTTCAGCTTTCCCTACTTAATGTCCAACTCTTACATACCTGTGAACCAATTGAAAAGACCATGACTTGGATCAGAAGCACCTTAATCCTCAAAGTAACATCTTTATCATTTTGAGCTGTGGCCCAGAAGCAGATGAAAGTCTCAAAGACTTTCATTTTATAGTTTGACTCCATTCACATCATTATGGTTGACTGTCCTTTGAGAAGGCAACTCTTCCGTATTTAGAGGGCCTTCCAACGTGAGGGGCTCATCTTCTGGCTTTAACCCTGACAATGTTCTGCATCTATTCCTTAGACCTTCAGTGTCTGAAGATGTTAAGATGCTATTCGTAAGATTTTCAACAGGTAGTTTATCCAGAATGGGCAGCCTATTCCCCCATCATAGTCTACTCATAGTTTGAAAACTCTCCTGAAACCTGTTTACTTTGGAGTGACCTTGCTGATACATGTAATGCCAATAGCATTGCTTTAAGCATGACAATGACACACAAGCCACCACAGTATGATACACTGACAAACTAGTGGGCAGAGTAGAGAATTCTTTTGACTTAACCAACAGCATGGCCTATAATTTTGTTCATTTTGATTAAATTGCCTGAGGAAGGGCTGACTCAGGTCTTGACTGACAGGCGAGTGATCTCAGCCCCAAATGAATTTGAGATGGGTTTCAAAAGTGTGGTGCAGACATGAGTGCTATCTTTAAACAGCAAAGGGGAGCAAGAGTGCTTTTGCTCAGTCACATCAGTTACGATTCTCTCTAATCCTCCCTGCCTTCCTGTCTGGAACTAGCAATAGTCTTGGAAACTCCATCTGTCTGAAAGGGCTGTGACCCGAGGTGATCCAAGGTTGACAGAGCAGCCATTTGATAATCCTTTCCTGAAAAGTGACTTCCAGAAAACTCCAGTTCTTTGCTTGGAAACCTTGCGACTTTGGAAACAGTTATTAATTTCCAGAATCTTAAAAAGCTTCTGGTGACAGGTATCCTGATTTCATCTTTCATCTTACTCATGAATGTGTCCAAAGAAAAGATAAATAACTTCCTTAGTAATAGACTTAAAACCTACATGGCTTTGTGCCCATTGACTGTAAGAAGCTGAGTGTGGGTCATCAATACATTAAAGAGAGAGAAAGAAGACAAATCAGGAACCTCGTCCACACTTTTCTGTCCTACCATCTCTTTTGCTAAGATGCGGATTGTGCTGTCTATAAGCCTACGTTCTATGACTGCTCTAGGAGGGAGAATCAGATCATAAAATGGGTGAGAATTTGGATACATATGTGCATATGTCATGCGACACAAATTGAATTAATTTTCCTAAGCCATTAACTGATCTTGACCTACAGAAGAAAACAAAGGAACAAGAGGTAGACAAGAGACAGGTATTGTAATTGCATGTATGTAGGCCAAGAAACTTTATATATCTCTATAAATAGAGACTTACAATAGGATTTCAAAGCTATAAAATAAACCAATAAACTTTTAACTAAAAACTGGAGTAGAGGAGCAGCATCTGTTAATTTTGTTGTGGATAAAGAAGTCATGTAAGTGATATAAATTACTTATATGTCAATCGAATTAAATATTATTTTAGGTTGGTAAACTGCATCTGGATTATCACTAGAAGAAGTAAAATACAATTTTTTAAAAGGGAATGAGATAGGAAAAAGACAATGCTGCTTCTTCTATGGATTATATCATTCTGTATTTTTTTAATTCAAACATAAATTGCAAAAGATCTGAAGTAATGTATATTATACTTTAAAAATGACTACAGCTACAGTATACTGTGACTATGTAAAGAATACCTTTTATTTTCATTAGCCTCTGCATTATTTCCAATGAACATGTTCCAATTAATTTAATTGAAATTAAAAAATTAAAAGTAAATATTTAAACACTCATTTGTTTGTCACAGTGTAGTGGGTTTGTTTTGCTGTGATGCTGGAAGCTATGCCATTGGCATTTCAAGTACTGTCAATATCACTCAGGAAACAGGTTTTAGAGGAGCTTCTAGAAAAAGAACTGACTTGGGAGAAGAAAGAAGTTGTCCAGTTCTGAAATTTTAACCACTTAAAACTTAATCAATGGGAGCAAGCATTTTTTGATAGAGTGATGGAAAATGGGCCCCCCAAGTTAGATGTCCTTAAAATACAATTGGGAAGGACCTGTCTCAAGGTACACTTGACTATAATGACACAGGTGAAACAAAATGTTCAGGATCTTCACTCAATGATGGAATGCAACCCAAAATAACAAGGAAAATCTGCAAGCAATAATTTGAACATATGAGGTCTAAAGTATGAATCTAGGAAAATGGAAGTTGTCAAAAAATGAAATGCATAGATATTGATATAGAATGCATTAGTGAGCTGAAATGCACTAATATTAACCACTTTTGAGTCAGCAATCATATGTTTACTATGTCAGGAAAGATAAATTCAAAAATGGCATCACATTGATCATCCAAAAAAAACCCTGTGAAATGTATCCAGAAGTGCAATGTTGTACATGATAGGGTAATATCTATACTCCTACAAGTAAGAAAACTTAACATAACTATTCACATTTATTTACCAACCATAATTAAAGCCAGTGATGAAAAATTGAAGAATTCTACCAAGTTACTCAATCTGAAATTGATTAGACATGTACTCTAAATGCATTGATGTTTACTGGAGAATGGATTGTGAAAGTTGGAAACAAAAAGTAGTTGGAAAATATGGCCCTGCTGATAGTAGTGAAACTGAAGATCACGTGATAGAATTTTTCAAGATCAACCAACCTTTCATTTCAAACACCTTTTTCAATAGCCTAAATGACAACTATCTACAGAATTAAAGCATGATTAAGAGCCATAAGTTCAGGAGTCCCACTGATCTCTATCCAACTAGTAAATTCAATCTCTATTATGATTTTAACTTTTTTACAACATTTTTATCCAACTCTCTCCAGTGTCCCCTGATGTGAACCTTCCCAGAGCAGCTGGTAGTGTCAGCTGGACAGTATTCCATTATTTTGGTCTCATAGTTGTGGAGACTTATGTTTCCGGGTTCCATTAGTCCATTGGACAAATTCATTCCATATGTCTTTTGAGAGAACATTATTTTTGCCATTGAGTCCATTTCGACTGATGATAACCCTACATTTGTCAGAGTAGAGAACTGTCCTTGACAGAGCTTCAGTTGACTGATTTTCCATAAGCGTATCACTAAGACTTTCTTTTGAGGTGTCTTGAGGTATGCTCAAAACTTCAACCTATTGGTTAGCAGTTGCACAAATTAGGTGTTTACACTTAAAGACCATTCAAGAACTATAGTATGATTCTTCTGTTACTGGTTATTGCCAAATGTATTCTGACCCATGTGCAACAATGAAACTGTTTCAGAGTTGTTTCAAAGCTGTAGTCTTTCAGAAGCACAGTACCAAAGTGCCTGCAGATGGGTTTCAACTACTAAGCTTTGGGTTAGTAGTTTCCTAAAGTAGTTTCCAAAGATGCCTTAAGCCTCATTCACCCAAAGACAAAATCGACCTAACTGCATTCAAACAAACTGATTTAAGGGTTTTAAAAAAAACATTATGGTACTTGTTTTCAAAATGGAGCAAATTTCATCCTTTATAAAATTAGGACAAACAGCTGCAAGTAATTGAGTTAAAAAAAATGAATCAACTTATAAAGAGCCTCACACTGTTTCGTCTCGCATAAGAAGTGACACTCAACATTTGAAGATATGGTTTTTCCAAATTTATTTCATGGATAGATACTATTTCATTGGATGCATATAGATATAAGGGTATATATGGTTTTCCTAAACAAAACAGAATGATGCGGTCTCTTTTGTTTGTAGATGCTGCTGAATTGCCTCTGACTCACAGTCCCCCTATGTACAAAAGGAGGAAACTGCCCTGTTCTGTGCCTTCGTCACAGCAATTCCTATGTTCAAACCTTTTGGTGCAGCCAATGTATCAATCTATTTTGTGGAAGAGCTTCCTCTTTTTCACTTCCCTTCTACTTTACCAAGCACGATGTTGTCCTACCCCAGGAAATTACCTCTCCTGACAATGTGACCCAGCTAAAAAAGGCAAAGTCTCCCCATCCTAGTTTCCCAGGAACAGATAATCCCTATTGTTCTACAGTTTTCTGGAGCACATAAGTACTTCTCCCAACAACACATAATCCCTCCTGTTCTATAAAATAATAAGGAATGATTCAAAAATATGTGCATCATCTTTGCACTGGGGCCTCATATCTTTCTGCGTTTATAATGTGAACTGCTGTAGTGAGGATAGTGTTTAAAATATTATCAAAATTATAAAGGCTTTGGAATTTAAAATGAGTTCAAAGACAATTAGCTTAAAAAGCCCAAAAGGCTTTATTCAGTTAACAGAAAGTTTAAAAAATGAAATTAATTTTAAGCTATTGATTTTTTTCTAAAAAGGAAGACATTTAAATTATTTTTTTAATTCAGTATTTCAATTGAAGAAAGGGAAATGAACTCAATTTAACTCTTCTCTATATTTTTTCAAATCAGTCCTTTATTTATTCAGCCTCAACAATCGTGAACTTCCTGGGCTTTTGTCTGCCCAAACATTTGGCCAACACTATTTGGAAATCAGTCATGGGTGAGGAGCACAGGTCAGTTCTTGAGGATCCTGAATCCATCTTTAGATGTAATAGTCCTAAATTATGGATCCTCCAAAAGAATGGTATTGAAGTTTTGACTAACCCTTTTTAATCTAGAAAAGTTGGGCTTTGGAAAAGTCCTATCCAATTACCATCCTCTGGAAGACTACCTCTTTGGCTACAGTGTTTTCTTCTATTATACTTCCTCTTACCCATACAGGGAAGTAGACAAAGAATAGTACAGTAGAACCCCAGACCTCAATACTAATCCATTCTAGAAGGAGTGCCAAGAAGCAATGCAGTTCTGAATCAATGTTTCTCATATGAAATAACTGAAAATAGATTAATCCTTTCTCAATCACCATGCCTTTACCCTGACTTTGCCTTTCTATACAAAACATTACAGGGGCATTTCAAAGTAAATAAATTCAGAGTTAAATAATATACTTTAAATAAGAAAGACAACATTAATTTTACCTTGAGCTGGATGAGGATCTGGATCTGTGGGCATGGATGTGGCCAGGAAGTGCAGCTAGAGTATCATTGTTTGGAAGGGGAACTCCCTTCCATAAAATCAACCAGTAGCTGCGTTTCATGAGTTTTTTCCTTCTTTGCCTTTTTTTCCCACCGAACCTGGCTGACTTTTTCTAAAAAAAATCTAATTGTCTAATGACATTAGACAATTGATCTTTCCTTCTCTGTTTCCTAAATGCATCTGCCAAACTATCATCAACACTACTGATAACACGGTCAACCAGTTCTTTATCGTGATGATTCTTTTAAAAAAAAACACCGTCTTAGGGCCCATGTTTTTCTAATCCAAAAATAGCACCAAAAGCGACAAAAAAATAAGAAAAGTATAAGCAAAACTCCTGGAACACAGCCGCCAAATGTTTAAACAACGTACTAACAATGGCAACTAACGCCAAGTGACCGACATAGGAACTGCTTTTGTGTACAAAAATTCGCTCGTGTCAGATCAGATTCTAATGTCTTGTTTGAGCTCTGAGGCAAGACTTTCTCAAAATTTTGCTTGGAAATTCGATTATGCGAGTAGAGGATGCGGTTGAAAACGGGGGTTTTCCTGTCGTTCTTCCAGGTTTCTGTTTCTTGTAATAAGGGCTCATGCCCTGGGCAGTAGGGTCAATCCACTCACGCCGAGTTAGAGAGAAAACAGGGATGTCTGTTAGTGACAGCAGGAGGGCGTGGTGTGGGGTGGAGGGAAGACAGGCAGCAATGCAGTATTGTACCTAGAGATTATATCATTTTTAGACGTGAATACATACCCTGGGATGTCACAGGCAGATCTTTTACATTAACTCAGGTTTCAGAATAATCAGAGATAGAACCACTGGACTATGAGCAAGCAGGCAGGACAATGAAGTTCCTTAGGTTTTAGGACCGTCTCAGAATTCTCTGTGGACTAACAAAAGGAAACGCCGTAGAGCGGTTGGATTCTGACTCATGACGCCTCACCAGTTAGCAGGAATTCGCTTTGTGGGATGGGTCTCAGAGCTACCGTCAGTCTCTTTCAGGAAACATCGCCACTGCCTCTGAGTAGTGTTATAAAAATGTTATAAAAATCCCAAAGAGATGGAGGAGAGAAACTAAGTCAAACTCACTGCTGTCCCGTTGAGTCAAACTCCTGTTTTGAAGCACTTTCCAAAACTCTTCCCTTTAGAAAGTCACGGATTTCACCCCTTGAGCAGCTGGGAGATTAGAAGGGCTACCTTGTGGTTAGCAGGCCAACGCCTAACCACTACACGAACAGGGTTGGAAGACAAGGATCAATCACAGGCTGTACAAGACGCTAACAACAGGAAGAGAATTGGATACATGCTTCAAGTTAAAATGTTGCCAGACTGGGCACTTGTGGGAGAAGTAGAATGACTTCATCTAGATGATTCCACTGGAAAGAACCTATTGAGTGGGAAGTATGATCTTGAGAGGTATTTATTAAGTCCCTCCTCCTTGTAAAGGAGCGACGTGATCGGGAAACATACCATCAAGGAATAGTGTTTTATGCTCTTGACCTAAGGAAATTACAGGAAATAACAATATAACTGTTACAGGAATTAGAAAGATTTACTTTTGACAGACATAGGATATCATAAGAGAATTTTCTTCGTGCGAGGATGAAGAAAACTTTATCAACCAGCACAGCTAGCCTCAGTGCTTCTCCCCTGCTCCCCTATATATGCATATCTAGCTTTTTTTGGTTTGTTTGTTTGTTTGGTTTGGGCATCACTGCCCTCTGGTAAGAGGCCGCTGCTGGAATTGAACCTTCATCCCAGTGGGCTGCAGTCCCACGCACAACCACGCCGCCACCGGGGCTCAGCCCGCACATGTAGCTTTTTGTGAAAGTTCCTCATGCAGGTAATTCTCAGACTCTCAGGACTGTCCATCAGGGTAGCAAGGGGTTCTGAGAAATGTCATGGGCTTCGATGTCATGGGCTCCACACATGGTGTGTCCAACTCTTCACCTTCATCCCCCATTCCCCCAGGCCTTATGACCATTGAGAAAATGACCTAATCCCCCTAATCCTAATGTCACTCAGTTCTCTAAATTACTGTTGGTACGTGCCATCCAGCTGTTCTCACCCATACACATGCCCTTCTGACAACATGCCCACAGCACGTGAAGTGCAGTCTCACCACCTTTGCATCTCAGGAGCATTCTGGCTGTACTTCTTTCTTCCAAGGCAGAGTTCTGGTTCTTTAAGCGGTCCATGATACTTCCAATCTTTGTCAGCACCACAATTCAATTTCAAGGACCTATTAACTCAAGGGCCCATCCTCTGCCATCCTCTCTGGCTGTGTTCTTCTTTCATTCATAACGCCTTCAGGATCTGACAATGTTTTGATTCTATTGATAAGATTTTCAGTGGCTGCTTCTACAGAAGTGGACAACTGATTTCTTCTTTTGTAGTTTGTTCTTAGTCTGGAAACTCTGCTGTGGCCAGCTTGGGGGTGGGGGGTGGGGACACTGCTAACATGTGACATGTCAGTGGCCTACCATCCTGAATGACATTACCACACAAGTAGGACAAATTGACAGATAAGTGGTGGGAATTTTTTTAAAAAGAAGAAAAATTACTTTTTCCCACAGCTCATAGTTGGATTTAGCAGACATATTAAGGCTATGTTCTTTGACCAGATAAAGGAGCGACAGGTATGTGACATTGTCTCAGTCACTCTGTTTCTAAGTGCTGAGAACATGGGGTCAAGGGACAGGTGCAGACAGCAGCAGAGATCCTTAATAATCACCATTGAGTTCTCCCTTACTGGGAACGCCAGAGATTATACCACCTCGCTCCATTAAAACTAGACATAGCCAGGTGACTATTTAGGTCAAATTCGTGACTAGAAATTACACATTTCACTTCCAAACTAAGACAAAGAAAAATCTTCAAAATATCCTAGTTCTCCCAAGCACTAAGCCTGGAAATCATGCACGACCCCTTGCAGAAGCACAAAATCTAGCTGCTTGGATCACCGAGTCAGAGCGTGTACAGGAACCCCTCTGGGTTCTTCTGACCTCTAACAAATTTTGTTTAAATGTGAAAGCAACTTAGAATATAAGTTACTGGGATTTGAAACATTTTTTTCCCACAAGGCAAGTTTCTCTTATCTAATAAGCATACAGACATGTATTATATTCAAATGCCATGTGAATTTATGGCAGAAAATGGAAACCAACAACAGGGAGTTTGCACACACTTTGCAATTCATTAGGATCGATTGTGCTGAAGCCAGATAGTCAGATATGTATGGAGTTGAAAGACTTTCCAGTTACTAAGTTCTTTATGAAAAGAAGGGCACTGAATTTGAGAATTGTAGGAGTCCTTTCTGTATTAAATGAAGTCATGCTTCTGTGTTCAAATCTAAACAACTATCAAAAGTTATTCAAAGGGAGATTTTCATAAATGACCATAATGGAGACACTGATCGTGGATCTCTCTACTTCTAAAGTGTCCTGGTGGTGTAATGATTAAGTGCTAACTAAAATAATAAGGACTTGAATGTATCAGTTTCTTTTTTTTTATTTTAAAATTAAAAAAAAATAATTTTATTGGGGGCTCTTACAGCTATTATAACATTCAGTACATCAATTGTATCAAGCATATTTGAACACATGCTGCCACATACATTTCCAAACATTTTCCACTTGAGCCCTTGGTATAAGCTCCTCTTAAAAAAACGAACAAACAAAAAACCCTCCTCTTTCCCCTCCCCCCCCTTTTTTTACATGAATCATTTTATTGGGTACTCATACACCTCCCCTCACGATCCATACATCCATCAATTGTATGCCTATCTCATTTGCACACTTGTTGCCAACACCACTTTCTCTGTAGGAAAAAGATATGGCAGTCTGCTTCCCTGGAGAGTATAGCTGTGGAAACCCTATGGGGTTTTGTTGTTATTATTAGGTGTCATTGAGTTGCTTCTACCCCTTAGCGACCTTATGCACAATAGAACCAAACATGGCCTGGTCCTGCACCACCCGCACAATTGTCCCTTGTTGTAGCCACTATCTCAACCCATCTCCTCAGGGCCTTCCTCTTTTTTTTGCCAAACATTCTTTCTCCAGGCGTGGTTCTCTCCGGACCTGGTCTCTCCTCTCATGTCCAAAGTATACAGAACACAGTCATGTCATCTTTGCCTCTAAGGAGCATTCTAGTCATACTTCTTTTTTTAATTAATTTCTATCTGGTCTTTCACATATGAGAATTATTATTACAATTCTCATTCATTTTTTTTCTTTTTTCTTTCGCATCACTGCCCTAGTGGCAGTAGGAAGCCCCGCCTTGCTCCTGGAGAGCTGCTGCTAGATTTGGACCATCAACCCTGTGGGCCGTCGTCCTACACGCAATCACTGTGGCACCAGGGCTCAGTTTCCAGTCATACTTCTATCAAGACAGATACCAAACCCAACCAAACTCTCTGCCATTGAGTTCATCACAACTCAAGTGACCTTAGGTTTTCAAGACTGTTTACTGGAATAGAAAACCCAGTCTTTCTTCTATAAAACGGCCGGGGGTTTAAAATGGTCGACCATGTGGACTAGAGCCCTACATGTAACCACTACAACAGCAGAACAGATGGGTTTGTCTTACTGGTAGTCCGTGACACTTTCAAAACTCTTCTCTGGCATCACAATTCAAATGTATCAATTCTTCTTCGGTCTTCCTTTTTCAATGGATGTGAGGCAGTGGGATATACCATAGCTTGGGCAGGTGCACCTGCGTCCACAAAACAACATGCTTACTTTTCAGTACTCTGAGTGAGTCTTATTCAGTAGATTTACCTTTTGACCTCTTGACGGCCGCCTCTTCCAGGAGCATTGATTGTGGATCCTGACAGAACAAAATCCTTGATAACGTCAAACTTTTCCCCAGTTGTCATGATGTTCCTGATTGGTCCGTTTATGATGATTTGGCTCTTCTTAGCATCGAGTTGTGGAAGGCTACAATCCTTGATCTTCATTGGCAAGTGCTTCAAGTCCTGCCCACTTTTAGCCAGCAGGCTCTGTCATCTGCTTACCAAAGGTTGTTAATAAGCCTTTCTTCAATCCAAGGTAGTTCTGTCCTAATATTACAGGGTTTCTATGGGTCAGAATAAACCTGATGGAAATAAGCATGAGAACAAATACAGAGAACAACATGTATATGACAATGTACAACAGAAAAGTTGTGATTGTGATCATGTCGAGAAAGTAAAAGAGTACTAGTATTATGGGGAAAAACCAAACAGAATGTGGTGATTTTTTTTGACTTGGGGGGGCTGGATATCAGAATTTGGGAAGACTGGGGCAACCAGCATTTGTGAGAGTGACCAAAAGGACTAAAGTTTGTAAAGGAAAAGAAGTTGGCAGAAACCTTTCTTGGGACTCCCTTTAGCCATTGGCTAAAACAGTGGTAGGACTCAGATAATATAACAACAGCTCAGTGCCCTTTGTAATTACTAAAAAATGATAAGCCCAAAGGTAGTTCGTGATTTCCTACATTAATGCTTAAATAAGAGTATGCAAAGTTAGTTTGTAAGAAAGTGTTTAAAATATTGATGAAGTAATATTAAATAATACCTGGCAAAGATTCCTAAAACTACTTTTTAAAAGACATTTCCATGGTGACTCTTGATTTGTTTGCTACCTTGCAGTATTCTTCACTTTTATCCTAGCATCATTGGCTCAGTGATTTATCTTTAATCATCTTGGCACTGACTGCTTGGCACTTTTTGTCTGTATGCTATGTTTGTTTACTAATGTAAGAATTCCACGGGAATAAAATGTAGTATTTCATTAAAAATATAACAAGTATTATAAAATAAATAAATATTATAAGAATAGTTTCATCTAATTGTTTTTTTTTCTCTCTCTCACTCTCTCTATCTTTTTAGGAATGAGCCTTATTACCCACATTTAGAATACACCATTGCACAGACGAATGCTAAAAAAAGTAAGTAATATAAATTTATGATTTCTACATGGGGTGCCTGCCAAACAGCCCCCCTTAAGTAGAATCCTGATTACAAGTGTCATTTTAACAACTAGTTCATTGAATTCAACAACAAAAAATCAAGTACCATTTCTGCCAAACTGGTATTAACAGGTTGAATCCCACCACTGTGCTATATATCATGTGTAGAATGATACCCCATGAAGTGCACCAGAGGAAAACTACTGAATTTCTAGAAACTATACAATCCCAGAGCTCACGTAGGGCAAGAAGACATTCAAAGTCAATGACTCAGAGGTAAGAGGGACCATTGAAGAGTCACATCACTTGGTAGAGACCAACTGAGGGATCCTGAGGTTAAATTAAAGCTCCAGTGCTCACTGCCATGAAGCTGATGCTCACCCCTGGCAATGCTATGGAACCGGATGGCCCCTGTGGTTTCCTGAGGCTGCAACTCTCTCCTAGAGTGGAAAACCCTATCTTTACACAGAAGAGGGGCGACCAGTTTAGAACTGTGTACCCTGCCATCCGCAGTCCTACATGAAACTGATCTTTTAAAACATTAAAAGCGTAAACTATCTTAAAAAAAAAACACTTTAAAGATTCAAGGTAATATCTAAACAAGCTTCTTGTCAAAACAAAATTTTACACTTTCAAGAGAACAAACAAAATCTGTTAAGTTATTGTATTTACTGTCATAAATACAATGCAAAGCATCCAATCAAAACCAGTGAACTCGTGAAGAAACAAAGATATATAATCTAAAGCCCAAAGAAAAATAACTTCATGGAAACATACAAAAATAGGGCAGAAAAAATTAATAGGTGCAACAGTCCGAGCAATAGAAACACAGGGAGAGAAATGGAATGCACACACCTGCACATAAGTGCTTATGATAAAATGTATATGTGTGTCTATATATGATGTAGACATAAATTTTACCATATACAGTTGAACATACATTGAACATTCCTTGAACATACAAGGAAAAATTCACTGGATGGCCTTTATATCAAATTGCACATGAAAAATGAAAAAAATTAGTTATGATGAAAACAAGAATAGTATATAAATACAGGCACAGAGATAAAAAGAAAGGAAAAAACAGAACAAAACATCAGAGATACATGAGACAATATCCAATATTCTATTTTCTATACGTTATTAGTTACCCTTGGGTGGGTTTTAACTCCTGAGAACTCTGCGTGTAACAGAAGAAAAATGCTGCTTCATCCTGAGCCATCTTCATAATTGTTGATGTAATGAAATCTATTGTGTATGCACTGGGTCAGTCCGCTTCATTGGGCTGTTCCTTATTTGATAATGTATTTATGAGTTATATATAACTTGATTCAAAGAAAATGAGAGTCAAAATGAAGAGAAAAAAAATTATTTGGAGAAATAGTAGCTAACAATTGTCCTTATTTTACTTTAAACTATTAACTTATATAATCTAAGTTGAAATCTAAGTATTTTGAACACAAAATAAATTGTGACAAGGCATATAATAATATAATTTCAAAAACCAATGACAGAAAGAAAATATTTTAACGTGATAGCACAAAGATATCTAAACAAGATCAAAGATGAAAATATCATAGTTAATAATAACAGAAACTGTGCAAGCTAAAAGAAAATTGAAAAGCATCCTTAAAGTACTGAAAGAAAAGAAAACTAACCTAGAAAGATATTTGCATTCAGTGAAAATATTCTTAAAAGCAAAAATGAAGTGTACTATCAATTCTATGCAAACCATTCCAGAATATAGGAAAATAAAAAAACACAACTGAACTCCTTGTATATGGCAAGTAAGCCTTAATACCTAAATGAGACAAAGACATCACCAGAATGGAAAACTATAGACCAATATCCTTTATGAACTGTGTTAGTCTGGGTAGACTAGCCAAACAAATATAAGGAGACTTACATATGTATAAGAGATAGCTTTGCATAAAAGTATAGTTGCATATTATGGAAACATCTCAACCCAGTCCAGTTCAAATCCGTAAGTCTGATATTTGCACATATAACTGATACCAGTCTACAAATTCCTCTTCAGACTCATGCAACGTGTGCAATGATGTCAAATGCAGGAATTTCACAGGTCAGTGGGTGGAAAGTCTTGTGGATCCAGTGGCAGGGGATCCATCTCAATGCTGGCTTGGGTCTGCTCGTGGCTTCTTCATCTCTAGGGCTCTGGCTCTATCAGCATAGCTCCAACAGGAACTATGGCTTGTCAACAGGAACGTCTCAAAGAGGGTAGAGTGAGTCCTCTCTCCATGAAGGAAGACAGGGGTTTCCAGAATCCTCAGGAGAAGACCATACTCACACAGAGGCCTCATTGGCTATGCCCTGATTGACAATCTAGATTACACCTCTTCGTAAATTGACAGGAGATTATGTAACTACCACATGAAGGTAAAGTAAAATTTCAGCAGATTTCTAGCCAACAGAATATAATAAAACATTAAAGAATGCAGCACTATTATTATCAAGTGGGATTCATACCAGTTGTGCAAGCATAGTTCAATATGATAAAAACAATCAATGGAATCTACCACATAAATAAAACAAATGGAAATAATTATATGCAGAAAGGGCATTTGATAAAATTCAAATCCACTCTTGATAAAAGACATTCAATAAAAGAGGAATAAAAAGGTGGCTTATCAACACAATGAAGGCCAAATACGAAAAACCAGCAACCACTATCTCACTCAATGGAGAGAAACAGAAAGCATTTTCTCTCCAAAAAAAAAAATTATTTTGTCGTGCTGTATTAGCTTTCCATTATAATAGGTAAAACTATTTTATAATTTTAATTATTATTTAATGTATTTGGAAGAATTTAATTTACAAATGCATCGAAAATTCCCAGATTATAATTGATATGCATCTTAAGTTATTTTGATTAGAAAATAGTCCAAATATTATTTTAACGATTTTACATTTCATAAGACTTCCTTTCCCCCACTCCATATCTCCCTAAATATGATTTACCTTGGTGACTATTTATACTTGAAAATCATATACTGTCATTGAATCACATAGATCAGCACTTGGGGTCTGAAGACTTGTCTTCAAGCAAGCAGTCTGAGTGAAGTGTCAACTAAGTCTACATGGAGGTTGTACACTAGTCTAGTGATCAAATGCTTATAACTAATAAAATCCAAACCCAGAGAAGGCAATGGTACCAGAGCTTACACTGTGAACACCCAGTTTACAAATAGCTATGGGAAACAGTAGAAGCCTGAAATCCATTTACAGGGTCCCTATATAAAGTTGTGGCATAGTGATTATGTGTTGGGATGTAATCTGCATGATTGGCAATTTGAAACCTCTAGCAGCTCTATGGGAGAACTTTTCTTCCCCCACAGATAGTCTCAGAAACCCCAAGGGAGTCACTATGGATCGGCACTGAATGGATGGCAGGGAGTGTTTTTGAGTTTACATAGATTCAACCTCCCGTGTATCCCCTCTGACCAAAGACTGAGGATGTCACTAACCTTCCTATCACACAGGGAACATTGTCATTCTATTTTGCTTTCGACCTGTTTTAAAGTTGTTTAATTTTTCATATGTTCAGCTTTTATCTTCATTGGGTTTTTTAATGGCTTGTCTAGTCATTGTTGTTAGGCTTTTGTCCATTTGTTTCTTTGCTTCCTATTTGTGCTTTGTGAAACATTCTGTATATTAAGTCCAGGATGGGTAAATCTATAGAGATAGTAACCAGATTGATGATAGTCTAGGGGCATGGCAGGAGAGGATGGAGGGAAATATGACACTAACAATGACTACTAGAAAAAATGTTCTGAAATTGCACAATTCTTCTTAATATGTCTGAATGATTAAGTTGTATGATAGGTGAACTATATGCCATAAACTATAAAATATTAGTATTCATTTATATACATTATAAGTTTTACTATGGTTGCTTTGTGTCTACTGTAATTTTTCTTCTACCAACTTTAGATTAATCTATTCTTTTAAAATATTAAAATTTCAACTTTTATTTCATTAACTATTTTTAAAAAATTTATTTTACCCTAACCCTAACCTCATTAACTATATTTCTTACAACACTCTACTTCCACTTGTTTCACCTCATCATTAATACAATTAGAATCATAATATTTTTTAAAGAAATTAGCTTTCACACAATGCATTTATTTTTGTCTTAACCAGTTAATTGAAAAATGGGAAAAAGTCTTTATACAACCATTTTTGCTGGTCAACTTTCCTTATGACTAGGTCATTTTCAAGAAAGAGTCCTTAAAGAGTCTCCTATAGTATTGTTTTCTTAGATTCTGTTACTCCAAATATACTTTTTCAAGTGCCAAGCTCATTAACTGAGTCAATTTGTATTAAAACTTTAACTATTGACTTTTTTTTTGACTTTTTACGAAGTCTTGATGTATATAAGCTCATATTTCCAGGAGATTCTGGCCCTCTATATTTCTTCTACAGGATAACTGTTTTTCATTACTTTTGGTGGTGCACTTAAACTTTATAGTAGGGTCCTGAACTGTATCCCTATTTTTTCACTGATGATCGTTATAGTTCTAGGGTTTGTATTTAAGTCTTTCTGAACTTTTATATGTTGAGCTTTTAGCCTGCTATGTTGTCAAATTTTCAATTAGTTCCAGTAATGCTTTCATAGAGTCTTTGTAGTTTTCTATATATAAGATCATCTCATCTACAAATCATCTCATCTCATCTTTACCAATTTGGATGCCATCGATTTATCTTTGATGTCTAACAGCTCTGGATAAGACTTCCAGAGCTATATTAAATAAGAGTTTTGATAAAGGGCAATCCTGTCTAGTTCCCTTTTCAAGGGAGAATATATTCATTTTCTCCTCGTAAATGAAATGCTGACCATTGATTGTGCTTATCTGGCTTTCATTATGTATTAAAAGACTTCCAAGTGATGATGTATATGGACCTTTGATGGCTAATTTGTTTTCATTGAGCTGCCTGTTATAAGTTCAATGATTCATACCCAAAAGTCACTTGCAATTTTTAAAATGTTTAAAGTTTTAAAAACCCAGAGGAGCAGTTCTTCTCTGTCCTCTAGGGTCATGATGAATTAGAAGTGATTTGCTGGCAGTGGGGGTTTCTTTTTTGGTATAGGAGACTAGGCAATCCATACAAAGATTTCAAGTTGGATCTGCCAAGCCAGAATCCAACTTGAGAGGAGAATAAAATAGAAAAGAAAGTTGAAAAGACACATCTCTGAAAGATGTGAGGACAATCTAGAATTTCAAAAATGTACGACTTCAAAGCAAAATTCATAAATATTTTGAAAATCTAAGTTTTTCTTCTTTGGATTACACAGTAAACATTTAAGAACACATTTTAACTTATAGAAGTCAATGGATAATTCATGTCAAAGGTTTCAGAGGTGAAGTCGACACCAAGCTTCTTTATAAGAAAAATTCTAACTTTCCATTTAAAAGTTTCGGTATACAGGTGGTGAAGTTGTGCCATCTTAAAACAAGACTGGAACATTCTAATTTTAATAAATAAGTTTAAATTCTTAACAGATGCATCTTATATTTCAGAACACTTGAAGTTCAGACTTATCATATCACACTCTCTCTCAAGTAATTATGGTTCGTAGTAATTCTACAGGGCAAGGTGGAATTTCTGCTACAGGTTTCTGAGGTTATCCATCTTTACAGGAGCAGAGAGTCTCACCTTTCTCTTTCAGAGTGGCAGTAGCTCAAACAATTGACCACATAGTTAGCAGTCAAACATATAACCACCACGCCATCAGAACTCCTTATTTATCACATGGCCGCTGTTATTTCTAGTTCCTTTTAAAGATAACAAATTGGAACTGCCTGCTATTCAATTCCTAATAAGTAGGGTTAAGTGATACTTGGGGAAAATTCCAAGTTCATGTAATGTGCACTGTTCAAATATATCTTTGAATATAGTATACCATGTGAACTATAACTTGGATTAAATACTTAGTCCAACACAAGCTAGGAAAACCAGCATGCACTTCTCCTATCTCAGGCTCGCTAAAACTTCCAAAAAAGATTCTGACTTTTAATGGGTAAGAAGATTGGCATGCAGCATATATTCTGTATCTCAAAAAGCACTGCAGATTGAGAAAAACATGTCATTTTGAGAATCAACAGGTCAAATGGCCCAGAGACAACTCTAATCTGTAAGGCACCAAACTGCACTAGCCCGTGAAATCTATCAAACATTATTGGCAGCAGCTAGAGAGTCATCAGAGTGAAATTTATAGTCTTACATGCTTCTATTATGAAAAATGTAAATGTTTAAATCTAAGATCAGAACAGTCACCTTAAAAGTGTAGAGAAATAAGATAAATTGAATCTAAAGTTAGAAGAAGGAATGAAACAATAAAAACAAGAACAGAAAACAATGAAATGCTAAATTAGATAAACACAGAGATTGGTAAATATATTAAACTGTTACTGTGAAATATCAAGTAGACACAAAGACACAAATGGTCTATTTATAAATGAAAGATGAGCTTTGACTATTAATCTTAGAGGCATTAAGAAAATGATAGAATAGGGCTGAGCCCCAGTGGTATAAGTGGTTGAGTGTGGGACTGCGGCCTGCGGGCTTGGTGATTCAAATCCAGTGGCGGCTCCCAGGAGCAGCACTGGGTAGTGCCCATGACCACCAGAGGCAATGATGTCCACAAAAAAAAATGATAGAATATGCAATTAGTAGATATATTACTATAAATTCAGCATCTTAGATGAAATGGGAAAATTTCTTGAATAATACCAATACTCAAAATGGTCAGTAAAATATATTTAAATATATTTAGTAATGGAGCTATTAAATAATTAATTCATAATTAATAACCTTGTAAAGAAAGCTGCAAAGAAGTCAATTGGTATAGACTATCAAATAAAAAATATACATCCATTTTATAACAAGGCTCTGAGAAATTAGAGGTGATATGTGATTCTTTTTTTTTTTGAGATTGACATCCTAATTTCAAAACTAAACAAAGTTATTATCAGAAAATGAAATTTAAGTCCACATTACCCATAAACATAGAAGTAATTTTGCTTAATGATTTGTTGACACATCAAATCCATCAAAGCATAAAAATATTTAATGAAGAGTTCCTGTGGCAATCATGTACTCGTATGTCAATTTCATGATCGGGAGTCGAGGGGTGGAGTCTAGCCTGTCAATCTGGAGATATTCAATGAGTAGCCAATGAATGAGGCCTTTGTGTGGGCATAGCTTTCTCCTGAGAATTCTGGGAAGTCTAGCTTTATTTCCCAATTGGAGAACAGAGACTTGACTCAGTCTCTGGGAGACGAACTATAGACAAGATGAGATGACAGCATGTTGATCAATTCTGATTCCTGGAGGCTGGAGGAACCAGAGGAGAAGCAACATGGGCTTGCCCTGGTGGAACCCGACCTCTGGGGCTGGAGAAGCCACAGAGAGACCCCTGCCAGTGCTGAGATGCTTCTACTGCCAATGGATACTGCTGATGGACCCTGAAATGAGCAGCCATAGGGAAACCCCAGCCAGTGTCAGCATGTTTCTACTGCACGTGCTTTGTGAGTGAGAAGGAGACGTTATAGACTGGTATCTGACATATGGGCTAATATCAGACTTATGACCTTGGACTGGACTAGGTTGGGATGCTTTCTCAATGCTTTGCTCCTCTTGTATATAAACCTTCCCCTTATATCCGTATGCATGTTTATGAATTTGTTTCTCTAGTCTACCCAGACTAACACAATTACCAAAAGCAGAGAATAGCAGAAAGATGCTTACTTGTGCTTGATTAACAATGCAAAGATATTCAACTATGTGGACCACAATAAACTATGGATAACCTTGGGAAGAATGAGAACTACAGAATACTTCTATGTGTTCATGAGGAACTTGTACATGGATCAAGAGGCAATTATGCAACCATAAAGAGAAATGACATCCAATGCATGCTACAGCATTGGTAAACTTACCAAATGTGTTCAGTGAAATAAATCATTAAAAATGTACATATTGGGCTGTAATAAATTTTTTTAAAGTGTATATATTGTGTTATCCCACTTAAATAAAATATCTAAAAGAGACAAAAGTACAGTGAGCAAATTTCTTCAGGGTTTCCAGGCCAAGGAGTGCTGTGAATTGAATTGTGCTCTTTGGAATTACCTATTGTAGATCCTAACCTCTATGCCTAAGGTAATAATCCACTTTGGAAATGAGTTGTTTCTGTTATGCTAATGAGACAAACTAGAGCAGGAACAAGATCAAATAAACTAGCAGGAAGGAGGGATGGATAAAGAGAGATGCTAAGTCACATAAGGAGCTCCCAGGAACTGGAGTTCAAAGAGACGAGGGCTTACCTTCGGAGTTGCCAGAAAGGAAGCAGTGGCCTGGTCCTAGCAATTTTAATTTACGCTTCTAGCCTCTGAAACTGTGAGGAAATACATTTCTATTCCTTCAAGTCACCTACTTGAGGATTCTTATTCTGTGACATGAAGGGAAAAAAAAAACACAGGAAAATTATGCTTAGCGAAACTTGGTTTCTATTGTAGGAGCGCTGGTAGTATAGTGGGTTAAGCATTCAGTTACTAAGTGAACATTTGACGAGTTCCTCTGAAGATTAAAGTTGGGGAATCCATGTCTAGAAAGATGTATATCATCTAGGAAACTTATAGAGCATTTCTACTCTCCTAAAGGGTCACTATCAATCAGAATAGAATTGATGACAGTCGGTCTTCATTCCTGTTATGAGTAATGGAAAACTTTGTACAAGTATTATTATTATTATTTTCCTATTTATCCTACAGTTTCTCATGTGGTGGTGGTGCCCCAACAGTAAGATTAATTTTGTAGCTACTTCATAACTGTAATTTTGCTACTGTCATGAATTGGGCGACCCCTGTGAAAGGCTCATTTGACCCCCAAAGGGGTCTTGACCCACAGGTTGAGAACCATTTCTATAGAGCAACTGTTTAAAATGAAAACAGGATCTATGGATGATTTAGATAGCCTTTCCAAAGGCTCAGGAAAACCAGGGACAAATCAGGCAATTTAAATTTAATCTGGATTTACTTTCTTTTGTAAGGTTTAGAAAGAAATTATTTCACCTGTTTGTGTGAGAAGGTGAGAAATTCTTATCCAAATTGGTAGTTGATGAGGTATCACCTGAAAATATTAAATAAATGACTGTCCCTTCTCATTGTCTACATCCTACCTATCATTCCGCTTTACTCAGCGATTCATTTACCATTTAAAATGTTGTTTTTGATACTCATTCAACTTTTGACAATGCTACAAGTAAATGGAGTTTGGGATTGGTGAATTTAGATCATCAAGCTTGTTGAAAAAGGGAATACCTAGTCTCTGAAAAGATGGTATTGTTGAAAACAAATAGAAAGGTAACCTTCACACACCTGTGTTTAAGTGATGGAAAACTCCAAACCTTGATGGACATATTTGGTTGTTCATTTGGAAAAGGAATTTAAAAGTAATTCAAGGTAGACTTTCATTTTGAGATTACAAGTGTTTTCTATCCATATGCTAAGGTCTCTAAATGCAAAGATAACTTCTGTGAGTCCAAATGCTACCGTTGAATCACTTTAAAATTGAGAACCTTGAGGGCGGTAACTAATAATGCTAACAACTTATGATGGATTCAGACTATAAAAATGCCAGAGGGTAGGCTATAAGATATATATGACTGCATTTAACAAGATTTTATTTTCATGCAATGATTGTAGGCTTTTAATAATGGGTTCTAATCAATAATAAAATGTATAACTAAAGCTGTTAGCCTTAGCAATAGCAAACAAAGGTAATGTTCTGATGATTGTAGCATAGTTCTTAAAATGGCAGCAATTAGCATGGAAATATGGTTAACTTAAGCTTTACCCTGAATAAGTGGGAGAAACCACACCAATTGCCAGAATTAAAACCACAGTGGACCCATATAGCAGGTCTGTAGATGGCTGAGATGTTCCGTTCACTGTTTTCACCTTGATAAAACACACAGATACACATAATCTTGGCCATGAAGGCAAAGATCAGCCTGTCAACATTACGGTCTAGTCTCTTTTACAGCTGCCAAGTTTCCTATGATATTCACTAACCAGTGGCCCTGGAGTTGACTCTGAATTATGACACCCCTACATATGTCAGAACAGAATTCTTCTATAGGATTTTTAATGATTGGTTTTTAAGAGTCACATTGCCAGGTCTTTGGTCAAAGACAGTTATTCCAATGGAAACCCCCAATCCTTTGGTTAGTAGAGGAATATGTTACTTGTCTGTAGTCCCTGGCCACTTCCCTTCCATCCTGCTCCTCCAACCAGAGACTAACTTAAAAGAAAGTGGGCACACTTAGTACTCACCGAAATAGCCATGCAGAGACTTCTGGCAAGATATCAGACTAGGCAGACATGCTACCCAAAACGTCTAAAGCAACACACTGGAAACCACAGGAGACAGATATCGACTGGAGGCCCGAGCTTCAGAGGAAAGGATAGAAAATTAGATCGAATCCCAATACCAATGCAGAAGATACTGATAAGTGTTCAGAGTGGAAACAAATGGGTGAGGCAGTACAGCCAAGATCTGTTATGCTTGCTCTCAGCCAGCGCATACAACCACATTGGTGGCTGATGACCAGAAAGGGGAGTTCCTGCCCTTGTCCTTAAACCTTTCTGATGACGACAGGACTGGCTCACCTACCCAGTAGCGAGCACAGTTCCTACTCTGTATGAAGAGTTACATCTTTGTCCCTGTGGATCAACTTATGGTTCATCATCTCCATCTCTTGGGGTTCATTACTTCCATCTCCGGAGGTATATGACCAGTGGAGATCACAGTTCCAGACAAGTGGCCGGTCCTCCCCCACCCTAAGTGAGCAAGAACCCCTTCCATCAACCAGCCTCCTTACCTCCAGCTGTGCTCTGAGACCTAAAGGGATCCTTTCCAAGGACCCTGAAATAAGAAACAAGATGATCTACCACTTCCAACTATTTTGAAAGGAGCTCCACGAGAGGATGTCAGTTTGGGGAAAAGAAAAATGTGGAACAAAACTCACCATTATAAAAGAGACTAGGCTTACTAACCAGATATAAGTCATTGGGATGTCTAAGACTATGACCCTTAGTCACCCTTCAAGTCACCCCCACATTTGGATAACCAACCATGAAAGAACACAAGGCTAACATTTTCCGATGGGCAGAGGATTAGGAGAGGAGAAGGAACAGAAATAGGAAACATAGGAAGGAAGTAGGACTAGGGGTGGACACTGAAGGACTGCCATGGATGAGTTGAAACAAAATGCATGTGAATTGTTGAACATGAAATGGATGCTCTGCTGTGTAAACCACTATCCAATTCACAAATTAAGAAAATTGACAACAAAATCCAACTGTTTACCCCCCTCTGTATATGCAGTGCAGTTGAGTTGGGACCTTGTAACTTGGCTGTGAACAATGAAATAGAAGTGAATTTAAAAACTCCCTTCCTAGAATGATGATTAAAATATTATATGGAATCTTCCTACCCTGCCTGCTCCTTCTGGGGCAATGCAAGAAGCTGCAATGTAGCTACTGCATGGAAGTAGCCTGAGCATCTAGTCTCACTGCTTGAGGACAGAGGAGAGAAATGTCCTGGATACAACTGGACATTTCATCACAGGGAAATATGATCAACTTCAGCTTGGTTGTTATTCAACCATAGGGATCACAGGTTTCATTGCTTTCTGTGTAACCTCGCTTAGCCTGATTGATACAATGCTACATCTGACAATTGCACAGCAATCAATACACTTGATCCCTTCAATGACCACTTTCTCATGAAGACATTCCTGCTGCAGAAGTGAACACTGACTGATTGTCAACCAGTGAGAAATTCCAATACAAAAGAGCCATTCTAGTCGCTTTGAAAGATGAAGGAGGAGACACCTCCAGCATCTTCAGACTTTTTCACAATGCCTTCCTGCCCACACCTTCACAGCAGTCCTAAGATGTTTTTATTTTCCAAAGCATGTGTGTTAACTCTCAGCTTTACGCTTCACAAAGTGAATGACAGCAGGCTTTGAAGTAAGATGTCCAGTACCCCGCTGGCCAGCAGTAGACCTGGAGGCAGGATAATGTTGCTTCTAGAGCCTCTGTAATCAACAGCTGCTCCAAGCTCTCAGCCTTGGTGCAGGCTTTTACAAGCTCCTCTTTTCATAACCTACCTTCATTTCATTCCTGACTTATTATATTACTTCTCTGGCTCCTAGCACTCTCATTTATATGCAGACTCATTCCAACTGCACAGCCCAGTGTTTATGCTGTGTTGACAGGGGTGTCTCCGAACTAGAGTTCATTATCTGCTGAAACAAAAAGGATGCTTCCCCATGAAGCACCTCTTGTCCGTGGCTTCCAGACCACACAAGCCCAACACAAGGGGCAAAGGTGTATGTGCTGATGGGGACTAACCTGCCAGTTTCGTATATGAGTATCCCCTGTGGTGAAAATTGGCCCCAACTGGAGCACTTAAGACATAGAATTTTCTAGATGGAACTAAGCCACGTACCATTTCAAAGTTATCCTCCAGACAGGCATTGTGCTCTGATGGAACCAGGCCCAGGGTAGAAGGCTCCAGTTCACAAGAGCTGAGTTGTTTCCAGGTCAGGGAGGTTGTATCTACAGTCATATGGGTTAAACAGAAAAAAAATGAAGACTTTATGCAGATGGCTGAAAACTACTTGACCTAAATGGACCAACTTGAAGTATTTAAAAGAAAGTCAGGTTCAGAAGTTTCAGAAGTTCTTTCTCTACATCCTATGATCTGCCAGACAAAAGTCTATTGTGCATGCACATTCCACAGTGACGTACAATACAGGGTCAATGTGACTGCAAGTATCGTTAAGAACAGACTTTTTTTTATGAAGACAGTGAGATGCTCCATTGTGCAGGTAGAACATAAGGCCTGCTGGCTGACAGGTCAGGCAAGCATATTTTCAAAATCTGGCATCATACTTAAAAGCTGGATGACTTTGGTCAAATTATCTTCTTTATGACTGGTACCATAGGGAATAAGAATGACGATCTCTGCTGAGTGTTTCTTTTTTTTTTTTAGGCATCACTGCCCTGGTGGTGGGAGTAGGAGGCCCAGCCTTTGCTCCTGTGAGCGGGAATTGAACCTCCATCCCAGTGGGCCGCAGTCCCGCCCACAACTCTGCTGAGTGCTTTTAAAGAGAATTTTATTTAAAAACGAATGTACACATTTATGATACTTGGCATGGCATAAAGCCTGGTGATCACAATTCTGCATCCCATTTTGAATCAGATTGCTGAAACAAACAAACTGGAAGTACACATAAAAGCTTTGGGGTGATTGCCGTGTGTTGAGAGAGCATGAGAGGGCGATAGTGCAGAATATTTGTGTCATCTAAAGTCTGTCACAGGATCTTGAGATTGGAAGGGAACTTGGAGGTCATCTAGCCTTATTCCACCCAGGCAAAGCCTGCCAGTTCCTATCAGGGAGCCTGTGCATGTTGGCACAAACTCTAGTTCTTCCTGCCAGGCTCTGGAGCAGCAGATGCCCACAGTTGAGGGGAAGGGAATGGGCAGTCCTGTGACGGCTGCACTGCCACTACACATCAATGGGGCTGCCTGGTCTTCTTCATGTAGGAAATGTATACTCTGAAGATCTTAAGAACTAATGTGAGAGTGCACATACACTGTCTAGACTTCTAAAGACTTAGATACAGCTAATATACATAACTAGTGACTGCACTGGACACCAGACACATTAGAACCCAATGCCTTTTGATCCTAGAGGTCACATATTAATGAAGAGTACTTTGGTTATTCACCCTGACTTCATTGAGTGTATATGCCCCTCATTAAAATATGTCTTAAGGCAATATTAAAAGTGAGGAGGTGGCATTACAACCCACCCCCCCTCAGTATTATCCCAGTCCTGAAATGCTGTGGTTGTACGAGTACAACCCAATTACAAAATCAAAGGTGGGGGTCTGAATGTGCCCAGAGGAGCCTCAGCAGGCAGACCTATCGATCTGCTTCTGAATCACCACATCCATGGAGACCTGATGGAGCACAGGTCTCCTACACAACTGATGGGGGCCTCATGACTCAGAATCTACGTCAGTCCAACTAGCTTCCTGGAAGCCCTCATTTGGAAGTGAAGGGTTGAATCTTGGCCATTGCAGGTGTTAGCGTTCAGCCTTGACCACCACAGAACTAGATGGAGTGGAGGTGAGAAAGGCTGTTGATCTTTCATCTGTGTGTCTAAAGGTCACGTTGACATCTTAACACTGTTGCTTCTTGGGGTCACATATGGATAGATGTGAAGTTGTTAAATTCTGAATGCTTCCTCTGGGCAATAAACAGCCTAATTTTTAAAGTTTTTATTCCACACCACTGCTCTCTTAAGAGAGCTGTCAAGTTCTGGAATTTCATGGTGAAATGTGAAGTGGCCTTTGTAAGCTTCAGAGGAACCCCTGAGGCCTGACATTCCAAATGTGATGACTCTATTTACATATATAGTGTCCCTCTAAGAAAGAGCTATAGGTTTGAGTTTGGGACTGTTGTCTATACAGAGTTTTGACTGTCATCTGAGGCCTTGCTTTTCTTATGTGCATGCATGTAGGTTTGCATATATACATTCCTTCATTCATTTATTCATTCTAAAAGGTTATTATTTTACCTTTGATGTCTGGAGAGGCCTGATTCCAGGCCTATCATTAAGAGGTACAGCAGGAGTCTGGTGTCTTTGGAGTCTGAAGGAAAGAGTCCAGACACTTTCATAAGTAAGCAAAATGTATTTTTAGAAACTTTGATATTGCCCAAAGAACTTTCCATCCATAAAAATAAATGTATTTACAGTTCACCTGTGGTTCATCTGCTTTAAACTGTGAGTACCATAGCTCCTTATGGAAGACTTTTCAAAAAAAATTGACTTGCCTTCATTTTTAAATGTGTTAGACTTTGGTTTTGCCATCTGGCCTGCTGAGATCCTTGGTTTGGATTTTCTGGCCTTAACTCATGAAGTTTTGCTGAGAAGGCAAGTAAAGCTCCAGGTACTTGGTTCAAAAACAAGATTCAGGAGAAGGGAGAAGGCATTTCCCAGGACACCACCTGTTTCTCTGGAAGCACCATCTGCTGGAGAGAACAGCTAGTCCTGCTTCTAGTACCTCCCAAGGCTGTGAGCTCTGACAGCAAGAGCAGAAGCATTGACTCTAGTGTGACAGCAAAAAGGTTCACCGATTGTGGAAAACAGCATGTCATTGCCTTAAAAGATGAAACTATCCCACTGATCAAACTATCCCACTACTAGGTATATATTCTAGAGAAATAAGAGCTGACATATATGGATCTTTGCACTTCCATGTTTATTGCAACATTATTCATAATAGCAAAAGATAGAAACAACCCAAGTGCCCCCAAACAGATGAATGGATACATAAACTGTGGTACCTTCACACAGTGGAAAACTATACAATGCTAAGGAGTAATGATGAAATCTCATAGCACTTCATAACATGGATGAATCTGAGGGTTAGTATGCTGTGTGGCAGTTACATAATTTCCTGTCAAGTTGTGAAAGGGTGGAGTCGAGCCTGCCAATCTGGTTGCAGCTTGATGACCTCATTTTGGAGGTGCTGCGAGATACTTCTGTTGACAAGATAGATGGAGCTACACTCTTGCAGCCAGAGCCCTGGAGTTTGAAAAGCCACAAGGAGACTACCACACCAGTCCTGAGATGCTTCTACCACCACTGAATCCACAAGAATTCCTACCCACTGACTTGTGATTTTCCTGTATTTGGCATCACTGCATGTGTTGGGTGAGTTTGAAGATGAAATGAAGGACTGGTATTGGACATGGGCCTAATACCGGACTTATGGACTTGATCTGAACGGGGCAGGGATGTTTTCTTAATATACAATTACTCTTTTTATATGTAGCTCTTTCTTATACACCTATGACTGTCTATGAGTTTGTTTCTCTAGTCAACCCAGACTGACACATTGAGTGAAATAAGTAAATCACAAAAATACAAATATGGTATGAGATCACTATTATTAAAAAAAATAGTCATGGAAAGGTTTTCACATAGAGGTACACATTCTTTGATGAATACCTAGAATGGAAAGAAGAGAAAAGAGGATTGAATAAATAGTAGAAGTAAACTAAGTTAGGTGAGGGCAATACACAATGAGAAGTAAGTCCACTTAATATGACCAAGGCAAAGGAAGACATCGGAAAGTAATTGCATAAAAGGCAATAATGAGTAATACTATTAAATGAACAATCCTGCAAGAACAGTAGTAATAAACAATAATTTATGAGTGAATACAAAAGTCAATATGTCAGTTCAGGCGTTAGGAAAAGGCATATAGAAATACAGCCATGCTGGCAGAGGATGCTTCTACATATGTTTTTGTATATGTGGCAGATATATCCAAATCATAACAGACAGCGAGTTTATGCAAATTTTTAGCTATAACCATAGGCTTTCAGGAACTGAATTACTGGCTTTGATGGCTTAGGACCTTGGTCTCATGTCAATTGGGGTAACATAGTCATATATATTTATATTCTACTTCCTACTTATATGAGTGTGTGTATATGTAGATGTATATACATATGCATATGCATATATTTTCTACTAGATGTGTGTGTGTGCACATGAGGTACACCTAAAAAAAGGGATTTTCCCCCAAAGCTATGTATTTAATTTCTTTTACAAAACAACCCATCACCTTCAAAGTACTCTCCATTATACATAATTCATTTGTTGATTCCACTCTTGGAAACATTTTCCAAGACCGTGGCCTCATTTTCCATGACCTCAATTTTTCTTCTTCTCTTCTATGTTGTCAAACAGCTGTCTTTGCTTGTTCCTCTTCATTCATGAAAATAAAAAGAAGTCGCTTAGAGTCAGGTCAGGTGAGTAAAGTGCATGAGACGAGAGAGGCATGCTGTTTTTGCCCAAAACCGGGGCACTCAGATGGCTGCATGAACACGTGCATTGTTGTGCTGGCTAAAGCACTACCCTGTCTGCCTCAATCAGGGCCTTTTTGGGGTCACACATCGTTACAGCTATATTTTCAGAACCTCTAAATGGAAGACTTATTAAACAGTCTGACCTGGTGGAACAAACTTCAATACACTACGAGTCAACATTTTTGTCCATTCGAGAAGTTGATGGAAATCCAGAACAGGGCTGGCCATCAATTTCAACCTCTTTTGAAATGAGAAAACCACTCACACAATTGAGCTTTTTCCATACATCACAACAGTTTCTGTAGCATTTATCCCAAGCGGGAAACAAAATGTCACAGCTGCATGCTGTTATGCTGTTCTCTTACATCAGTCGTCACAAAAAAACAAGGTTCTAGTGAAGCTGTTTTTTTTTTTTTTGGTTTGCTTCTTTTGTTTTTGTGGCCGCACTGCCCTGGTGGGAGTAGGAAGCCCAGCCTTCCTCCTGGAGAGCTGGAAACTGTTTGTATGAAAAAATTCACTGTGACCAGGGAGTGACACGAGGTGACATTTCCCAGGTGACACCACTGGGTGCACTAACTCACAGTGAGTTTCTTGATGCTCGTCCAGTGAGAAAAAATGTATACTAGGAAAGCTCTGACCAGCAGAGCTTTTATCTTTTCTTTTTGGGGGGTGGGTGGGTGGAAAGGGGGTTATATTATTCTACATCTTACTTTGATGAACATTGACTCAGATCAATTGACTCAGTTGGTTGACCATGCAGAAAAAATTCCATATTGTAAAAAATAGACCAGACTTGTTGGTCTGATAGACACAAATTGAACTCATTCCTAGTGATCACCTATCAGCAAACAATAGACAGATATTTACAGTGAGTAACAATATCTAAGAGGAATGCTGTTCTCGGGACAGCTAATCCTAGGAGGCCAAGAGGGCAGCAACTGCCAAAAAACAAATTTCAGAAGGCGAGAAGGGGCAGGAATGATGGGCACATGGAAGGCAGGGAAGATGTGGGGAAAGGGGTATTTATCTGAGGAAATTTCAGTTGTCGTCATCAAACAGCAAGCACATAAACTTCAAAATGTCAAAGTAAGTTGCTCTGTAAACTCAAAACATGAGATGTTAAAGAAAGAAGAACTGAAACAAAGGACTCCTTCAACAACCCAGGCTATTTTAGCATGGCGACCCAAGCCCTAGAAAAATTTCCTTGTTAAGAAGCACAGATGAAGGGGGAAGTCATCTGAAGAGTGGAAAGCTAAACCAAATGTGTTGCCTTTAAAGGCCTCCTGACTCAGAACGACCCTGTAGGACAGGACAGAACTGCCTCAGCCCACTTCCACGACTGTAACATTTTACAGGACTAGAAAAGTCTCATTTTTCTCTCATGGAGCAGCTAATGGTTTTAACTACTGACCTTGAGGTTAACAGCTGAAAGCAAGCCATACATATGAGTGTGTTTCATTTTGTGGACAAATAATGTTATCTGCCATGAGGGCGCCCCATGCTTGATCCTGAACCATTTCTACACTTAATCAGAGATTTCAACATTGTGGTCCTAAGGTGTTTCATTGGCCGCTTGTCAGAAAAGGATCTCCGTGCCTTTCTTTCTTTGTGGTCTTGGTCTGGAAGCCCCACTGTAAGCAGGTCAGCTTCAGAGAAACATGCAAGTCCCACTGGCACATAGGGGAGGGCTTTGCTGGAGGGTCATCAGTCAAAAGCCAAGCTTCTGTGTCTTCCTCAAGAAAGTCATGCGTTCCACCACTGGACCACTATTGGCCTTCTGGGAGAAGTCAAACGACCAAATACTGACAACCATTCCACCATCCAAAGAGGTGTTTCCCAAGGGTAACCTTACCTCTCCTTGAACAAGGCGACCTTTGGCAGGACCTACCATCAACTGCTAGATTTACTGTTCAAATACAGATCCCTCTGAACATCCTAAGTGCTAGATTTTACTGTTCAAATACAGATCCCTCTGAACTCATAGCAAGTAGGCAAATAGTCTAAGGAGCTCCCACGTCTTCAGGTCCAACAAGAAACAGGTGTGGATTTTCTCAGGTGTCACTTCACGAGGCTCAGCCCACTGTTGAGGGCAGTAGGATACATGCACCATATCAACAAGCGACTCCTTAGGAAGCCAACATTCTTCTAATAAATATGAAAGTTCTGACATGTTTCTGAACAATGTCTTAACTACCGGGGTGTGCATTTTGATACCATGACAAATTGTGGGTTAAGAACGCACACACCTCACCTTAATATGATGTTCACAGCCACACTTAGAAGTAAAAATCAGGATCTCCTCCTTATAAATGAAGAAACCCAGGACAGAAAGGTAATATTGGCTGTCTTTCCTCAGCACATAGGCTGCTGGGTTAGGTTTCAAAGACACTTTGGGACCATACTACCTCCCTTGGGCTCTTACCACATGAGAATAAAGACAAGAAAAATAGAATCCAGGATGTGATTGCATGTTTATGCTTTTGAAAATTTCACCGATTTGCTGCGTTTCCTTATTATTTTCCTGAAGTGATCAGTTTTTTTAAAAAAAAGAAGAAGAAATAAAAACTGATCATCATTGAGTCAGTACCAGTGCATAGCAACCCTCCAGGACAATATAGAACGGTCCCTGTGAGTTTCTGAGAATGCAAATCTTTCCCAGATGGAAAGGCTTGTCTCTCTCATGTAGTGACAAGTGGTTTCAAACAGCTGGCCTTCTGTTCGCAGCCAAATTGGTAACCACCAGATCACCAGGGCTCCAGAAAATGATCACTGGTAAAAGGTAAAAATGCCTGGGAGAGAAATACTGAAGCATTTCAGGTAATATAGCGAGTTAAAGACAGAAAAAATGGGAAACAAAAGGCAGATGGGTCCAACTAGAAATCAGTGCAATCCCTAAAATGAAAAAGACTTGCTGGAATATCCCTGCACATGGCTTCTATGTTTCCTCTCCCATATCTGAAAGGTTTTCAAAAGAATAGAGCACCTGCTGTAAAGAGCAAGAAACTTATTTACTGCTCTCCTTCGCTGGACTTCCTTTAATTCTCCTCAATCACAAATACATACATATCTATGCCCCTAAGAAGAGGAGGAAGCAGTCTGTCAGGCTGGTGTTCATTCTGTTGATTCATTGAAGGAACAAATTGAAACTGAGTACCTCTCCCGGGCTAGGTGCCAGCCTCAGCAATGGGAAAATGGAGGGGGATATGACACATCTCCTTTAGCCTTAAGGAGATGACAGGATTGCTGAGGAGACAAACAGAAATGAATGGGAGTCCTGCCAAGGGCCAAGGGCTACCAAAGATGAGTCACAGGCTCAGAGGACACAAAATAACAACCCAAATATCTTAAAACCATATTTTACATGTAAGGGTCAAGGAATACACTTGCCTGTTACCTTGTAGTTCTTATAGGTGGGAATAAAGAAAGCTAGGGAGTGATGTTCACAGCATGTATCTCTGTGAGGCAATGGGAAAGTGACCTGGAAGTCCAGTTCACAGTGGTCACAGGTGAGTGTATAAACCTTATCCTCCCAGAACAATTGATTTTATATATATATACATGTTAATTTTTACACATAGGTATTTAAAAAATCATAATGAAGATAAGGATGTGAGTTCTGGAAAATGTCGCTAGGGCAAGGATATTTGGCCTGGCCGTTGAAAGGTATGAGTTGATTGGTAGGAAAAGTCAAGGAACAAAAGAGATACTATATGCAGCAAAGTGAAGATGAACAAGGAAACTTCAAAGGGGCTTTCCTTCCTCACATGGTCCCCCCAGAGAGCAAATGATTCCACTAGAAGTTGGCACCTCCAAGTGTGTCAACTGCAGTACTACTGACAGAAAACAGATGCTACTTTTCCTTCACATAGGATTTTGTCTGAATTCATACAATCTAGTTCTCAAAAGGGGAATTCAGAAATTGAATTAACAACTTTTTTTCTGGAGTGACTATGCTAACTCCGGTGACGTCGTAATTACGAATTGGACTGTGATCTGCATCGTCAGCAGTTTGAAACCACCAGAAGCTCTGTGGGAGAAAGACTGGAACTTTGACTCCAGTTTCAGTTTCCAAAACTCACATCATCGACACAATAGCAGCAAGTTTATTGTCATCCTCATAGAATGTGGGTGAAAGAGTTTTAACTGTGTCCCTCCAAAATAGGTACAAAGGTCCTAACACTGTGCTTATAACTGTAATCAATTTGGAAATAGGTAGGTTTTGTTGTTGTTGTTGTTGTTATGCTAGATCTATGGTTTGCACAGGTTCAATCATGGTCAAGCATGTGATACTAGAATAAAGTTTCAAAGAATTGAGTGAACTGGAGCCACAACTGGAATGGGGAAAATTGCAAACCAAAATTCAGTTAGAAACTTAATATGCTTCTTGCAGCAGTTTTTAGGTTGCATAACAACTAAATCTTGTGCGTATGGTGTGAGAATCAGCAGCACTAAACTCAAAAATAGCAACCAACCATGCTGTTTGTAAATGTGTTTCTCTTGAATAATTCACCAATAATTCATTTTCTCAGGCTCCTGAAAGTATTCACTAAGCTTCTTCTAAGTCTCTCATTGCAGGATGTCAACTTATAAGTTGGTCACTTCTAGTTTTCTTTCATTTCTATGACTGAAGCAATTCAAGAAGGGTGGATCCTAAATCTAATCTCTTCTGACAACTATTTTATAAAAGAACAGAACTGAATGGAGATGTGCAGGGGGAATACTGAACCCACAGAGGACTAAAGAAGACCAAGGAATTTCCAGAGTTACAGGCAAGAAAGAAAACTTCCCCTAGAGTCAATGATCTGGATTGTACACTTAGCCCCTGAAACTGTGAAAGAGTAAATTCCTGTTCTCTAAAGCCACTGATTTCTGGTCATTGAATTCTGGCAGCCTTAGAAAAATAAGGTCAATACTGATATAAGAAGGAGGGAAATGGGCTGGAGTGGCAGATACCAAGGAACTTCTAAATGGTCATGGATCTCATTTTCCTTTGTTACAGTCTACTAAAAACTAACAGCAGTCAAAATAGTCCAGTGCTGATAAATTGCCAGACCTATAAACCAGTGAAAAAGAATTGAAACCTCATACATGAATACATGTGCCCACAGATAACCAATCTTTAACAAAAAGCTGAAACACACGACATGGGGAAAAGAAAGTGTCATACAATGGTAGTGACAAAATTGGATATTAGTTTTCAGAAGAATAAAAGATGGATGAGAGACCCAGAGAAAACTCTAGAATTATGAGGTTTATCAATGAAAAAAGTAAGGACCAACACCACTCTCTGATTCATTCATCCAGTGAGCCATTGAGTCAATAAAGCCTCACAGCAACCTTATAGGACCGTGACGAACTATCCCTGTGGATGTATAAGACCGTATTCCATGGGATGAGGAAATTCCATCTTTCATCCTCGGGTGCCTGATGGTTTTGAATTCTTGACTTTGCAGTTAGCAGTATATCATGTCAACACTGTGCCACCAGGAATCCTGAAGACTCAGGGACATAAATACACTATTATACATAATTGAAAAACACCGAAACAGAAAAAAAGACTGGAACATAACAAAAATTAGACACTTATGTGCATCAAGGGATTTCACCAAGAGAAAAATAAATAAAAAGAGAACTCATTGACTAGGTGGTGGGGGGAGTAGAGATGGAGGAGGATTTGGAAATGACATATGGAACAATGAACTAACTTCTAAAATTTATTTTTAAAAAGTTGAACACTTAAATAAGAAAAAGACAACCCAGTTCCAAAATGGGCAGAGTACATGAACAGACAGTTCACCAAGAAGACATTCAGGTGGTCACCAAACATATGCATAAATGTTAGAAATCATTACAATTAGCCGTTTGAAATTTGCAAATCACTCAACAATGAGGTATCATCTCATGACAGCAAAACCCCCAGAGCAGAAAGTAGCAAGTGCTGGGAAGGGTGCTGTGAGAACGGAGCTCTCATAGATGGCTGGAGGAACTGCAGAAGAGAGTGCTCCTTGTAGACCACAGTATAATGTGTCCTCAGAAAGATTGGCAATAAAATACCGTATGACTCATAATCCTTCTTCCTATTTATTTATTTTACTTTGATAGGTCATGTTACTGGGGACTCTTACCCCCCTTATAACAACCTACACACCAATTGTATCAAGAATATTGGTACATATGATACCATCATTTCTAAAACATTTTCTTTCTACTCGAGTCCTTAGCATCGGTGCCTCTTCTTTTCCTTCCTCCTCCACCCTCCCACCTTCATGATCCCTTGATAAATTATTATTATTATTATTTTCATATCTTATACTGTCTGCTGGTTCCCTCCACTAATGTTTCTGTTGTCTGTTCCCTTGGAGTGGGGTGAGTGTTGTACAGTGATCATTGTGATCAGTTCCTCTCCTCCCCCCCCCCTTTCCCCATACCTTCCACCTACCCTCATGGTATTGCTCCTCTCATTATTGGTCCTCAGGGATTTATCTGTCCTGGATTCTTTGTGTTGATAACTTTTATCTGTACCCATGTACGTACTCTGGTCTGACCAGATTTATAAAGTAGAACTAGGGTCATGATAGTGTGGGGGGAGGGGTATGAAAAGAACTAGAGGAATGCTGTGCGTTTCATAGATGCTACACTGCACCCTGGGTGGTTTGTAGCTTCTTTGTGACTCCTCTGTGAGGGCATGTCCAATTGTTTACAGATGGGCTTTGGGTCTCTCTTCAGACCCCTCTCATTTGTATCACAAGGGTTGTTTGCTTTGGGCCTTTCTCCTGATGCCTGATACCTGCTCCTGTCTATATCTCATGGTCTTATGGGTTGATGTGCTTCATCTAGGTGGACTTTGTTCTGCAGTCCTTTTGCTTGAGTCCTTCTCCAAGAAGAATAAGAGATGCAACAAAACCATTCACACCTATGTTCATAGCAGCACGTTAGAGCTGCAAAAAGATGTAAACCATCTAAATGCCCATCAATCAAAAATGAATAAAGTGGCTTTGGTCCACACCCACAATGGAATACTATTCATCGTTAAAGAAAAAAACGAAGAGTCTGAAACATCTCATAAGGTAAACAAACGCAGAGGATGTCATTGCTAAGTGAAATTAGTCAATCATAGAGGGACAAATATTGTATGAAAACACTGTTGTAAAACAAAATCAAGGTAAAAGAAACAGTATTTAATGGCTACCTGAGGAAGGAAAAGGAAGGAAATCATAGGCTAGAAACCTTTTAACTTGGGTGAAGGGAAAAATACAATAGAAAACACAATACACAATTTTTTAAAAAGTTGGTCAACAGAGACAGAGGAAGACATTGGAAGAAGCCTAAAAGTTAAAGGCAGCATAGGTATATACTGCTCTACAAGCAGCCCTGCAATTACGGTGAGCTATGAGTTGATGCTTGGAAAGACAAGGAAGGGAATCAAGGTGGAAGGGATTGTGGGAATGCATGCATAAAGGTTTGACAAATGATATTTATATATGAGCACTTATATTGGTTGCAAATATATTCATAAATTGAGTTGGACATATAGGAACTAAAGTTATAAAAATGTCTTAGGCATAACCAATTACCTTGAGGGAATGATTCCCTGGGTCTGGATGTTCCTGTTCATAATCTTGGAGCCATGCAGTATCAATTGGATTAACATAGTCCACAAAGACAATGTTCTACATCTTACATCAATGAATCATGACTAGAGTCTTAAAAGCTCATGAGAAGCATGTAAGGTACAACTATTGGTCTCTCTTTGTGCAGAGGAAAGAAGGGGGATGTAAATAGAAAAGACACAGACCAAGAATAAATCCCAGGAACTGATGAACCCTACAAACATCAGTATACGCCAGCCTCCAAGATTCTGATGCTAGAATTACTAGATGGCGGCCAGTGACCTATCAACTGTTCTGAAAGGGATCACTTTAGAAGGTCCTCAAGTGGAAAGAAACTGTGGATCAAAACTCAAAGTCATAAAAAAGACTATGCTTACTAGTCCAATAGAGACTGGTAGAAACCAGAGACTAAGGTCTTTAGTCACACGTCAAGTCTGGAATTGAATTCACTCCCCCTCTCCCTGCTTAATTTTCAAACTATAGGCAAGGC
>PVJH01002848.1:138097-157750 GCA_004026705.1 Nesogale talazaci
GCTGAGCCCCGATGGCGTAGTGGTTGTGTGCGGGACTGCGGCCCACTGGGATGGAGGTTCAATTCCGGCTCCGAGGAGCAAAGGCTGGGCCTCCTACTCCCACCACCTGAGGGCAGTGATGTCTAAAAAAATATAATAATAATAATAATAATAATAATAATAATAAAGTGTGTGTGTGTGTGTGTGAGAGAGAGAGAGAGAGAGAGAGAAAAGGAAGTTCCCCAAAACCTCATGAGAAGGCCATGACCATAGGGAGTCATCATCAGGCTTTGACCTGTTGGGTTTCTAGGATGGAAAGTTGACTCAATGGCACTAAAAAGAAGAACAATATATAGCTAGATACCTAGTTAAGTAAATGCATTGACAGCCAAAGCAGTTTTAGAGAGTTGTTGGAAAAAATTCCACTGTCTTTTAATTCCGTTTCACAACACTTTTGAAACCAACCCCCCCTTCATGTAAGTGCTGTTAGGTGCTATCTAGCTGCTGTTAGATGCCTTTTAGTTTATCCCGACTCACAGAGATCCCAGATGATTGTTGCTAGATGCCTTTGATTTGAGTGAATTCTAATTCATAGCAATCCTGTGTATAACACTGTTGCTCCATATACCCACTATCTGATCTTAAACCATCCTCAGAGTTGTTGTTATTTTTGAACTCCTTGTTGCAGCCAATGTGTCAATTTCATATTTTTGAAGGGCTACCTCTGTCTTATGAGGCAAATACTTTACCCAGAACACTGTCCTCTTCCAGGGATTGGTGTCATTTAACAGCATGTCCAAGGTACTTGAGACAAATTCTTGCCATCCTCACTTTTAAGATGCATTATGAGTGTACTTCTTCCAAAAGAGACATGTTTGTTCTTCTGGCAGTTCATGGTATGCTCCATGGTCTTTGTCAACAGCACAAACCAAATAAATACATCAGCTCATCTGCAGGCTTCCTTATTCATTGTCCAACTTTCACATGCCCATATAAGATTCCATTGTGAGAACTTTGTTTTGCTTTACATTGAGTTTTGATCCATACAGAAGGCTGCAGTCTTTGATTTTCATCAGCAAGTCCTTCTTGCTTTCAATAAGCAATGTGATGTCATCTGCATATTGAAGATTGTTAATTAGCCTTCCTGAGCATGCGCATGAACAATTATGAGTATGTTCCACGATTCACCCTTGGCTTCATTTTGACTGCTGATGTTGAACTTCTCTGTGGGCTCTTCCCATGGACCCAATCAATTTGATTCCTGTGGGTTTTACTTGGCCAAATCCACATGTAGAGTAGACTCACTATGAGTTGGAATTGACTTGATAGCACTGATGTGTTTTGGGAACCTGAATGGATTAGTGGTTTTTGCCTTGGACTGCCAACTGCAAGAATAACAGTCCAAACCACAAGCTTCTCTGAAGGAGAAAACCAAGTTTTTCTACTCTGTGAAGACTTGTAGTCTTAGAAACCTACCGTGTCAATTCTGCCCTCTCCTATAGGGTTGCTATGAATGAGAATCTGTCCAATTACAGTCAGTACTTGAATTTGAGGAGCTGTTTATTTTGTTAACCTTACATGGATCTTAGTTGAGTGCAGAGCATGCCAGAAAAAATGTTTCCTCGTGTTTTATTGAAGATGATTTGGCTTTCAGCTGTGTTGATCATAAACTATTGATAGACTTGAGAAGAAAGGGAATTCCCGAAAACTTCATTATGCTCATGCAGAATTTGTATATGGACCAAAAGGCAAGTTACATGAATAGAACAAGAGACTACTGCATGGTTTAAAAGCAGGTAAGAGGTGTGTTGAGGAGTAGCCTTTCACAATACTTACTCAATCTGAATGCTAAGTAAATAATCAGAAAGGTTCACTGATATAAAGAAGAATGTGGCCTCAGGGTTAGAGGAAGTCTTATTAACAACCTGTAATGTACAGATGACACAACCTTGCTTGCTAAAAGTAAGGACTTAAAGCACTTGCTAATGAAGATCACAGATTGAAAACTTCAGTATGGATTACAACTTAATGTCAAGGAAATAGAAATACTCACAAGTTGTCCAGTAGATGACACCATGACATGTGAAAAAATGATGGAAGTACTCAAGAATTTTAACCAATGCTGTAAGCAGCACTTCCATGACCAAAGGACACTCTGCACTGAGTAAATCTTCTCCACAAGACCTCCTTAAAGCAATGAAGAGCAAGAATGTCATTTTGAAGACTAAAGTGTGTCTGACCCACACCATGGTATTTTCTGTTGCCTTATATGCATATGAAAGTTGGATGTTAAATAAGGATCAGCAAAGAATTGATATATTTCAGTTGTGGTGGTGGCAAAGAAAGTTGAACATACTATGGACTGTCAAAAGTACAGACAAGCCTATCTTGGAAGTACAACCAATGGGGAAGTGAGGTTAACAAAACTTCATCTTATCTACTTTGGAAGTTTTGACAGAAGAGACCAGGATACTGGAGAAGAAGTGAAAAAGGAGAAGACATTCAAGGAGATGGGTTGACACAGTGGCTGTAACAACACATTCAAACACAAAAGCAATTGTGAGGATGATACAGGACATGGCGCTGTTTAATTCTGCGGGATATTTGGGTCGCCAAGGGTCAGAACCTTGATGCCAAGGGTGGCCTCTAACACCATCACCATGTTGTTGATGAAAGGTATTTTCAATGAATATGCTGTTAGTTTTGTAATATTTTATCATGTGATCCTTCCACATTGGTGTTCAAATTGTCAATAATTTTCAAAGTATAGTAATTGCATATTTGATCATTTGCAAATGAAAATTTGGTAGAATTCTTCTATTTCTTCAATACTGCTCTTAGATATTGATTTGAAAATTTGATTTGCAATTACATTAATGTGATTTCCCATATTTGAATAGATATGATTCTGTGACACACAGCATGGTACTTCAATTGTTCATTTTGATGATGAATGTGAGGTCATTCCTCTTGAATTTGTCATTCTTCACATAGTAAATTATGTGACAGTCTCACTTACTATGACTAACACCAATTCATTTGATCACATTTGTGCCCATGATATAAATATTTATAAGATTCATTTCATTTTTGATGTTTTCTAATTTTTCTATATTGTTCCTTCATACATTCCACATTTGTTTTAATAAAAAGTATTTGTAAATGATTCTCCTACTTTGGAGTGTTGTCCCATCAGCAATTGAAGGCCCATATATATCTGTAAGGTGAACTTTACTCCATATATATCTTTGAGTAGGCAACTCTTCCTTCAATCAAAGATAATGTCTTCTCATGTTACAGGTTCATCTTCTGGCACAATATTTGATGATGTTCCATTGCTGTAGGTATTTCCATGACTAATCACTCAGAATTAGAAAACCTATTCTTTTCTTCCCACTCTGTTTTTAGTCTGACAGCTCTGCTGAAACAAATTCAGCACAGGTGACCATGTTGGTATTTGAAGTATTGGTGGCATAGCTCACAAAATAAAAGCAACCTGTGAGCCCCCACAGTATGGCAACATGGAAGACTAGTGGTGGCCAATTCTTATTAAACATCTCTTGTTTGTGGTCTAGTTTTCCACTTATATGTGGAAATTGAAACAATACCACGCCTTGGGAAAAAGTATATGAGATAGTCTCACCATTCTTGCCTATAAGGAACATTCTGGTAATACTTCTTCCAAGACAGACTTACTCATATTTTTGACAGTGCCTGGCATTTTCAACATTCATTGCCAGCACCATACTTGAAATACACAGATTCTTATTCACTTATCCTTATTCAATGTCCAACTTTCACATGTGTATAAGGCAATAGAAAATACCATCTTTAGGGGTTAGACACATCTTAGTCCTCAAAGTGACACCCTTGCTCTTCAATACTTTAAAGAGGTCTTATGTGGCAGATTTACTCAATGCAATGTGTGCCTTGATCATGTGATTACCACTTACAGGAACACTGATTGTGAACGCAGGCAAGAGAAACTCTTTGACAACTTCCAATTTGTTTCCATGGTTTTATCTACTGGACAAATTGTGAGGATTTCTGTTTCCTTTACATTATGTTGTAGCCTTTCATCTTCATCAGCAGGTACTTTAAAAACTACCTCATCACTTTTAGCAAGCACAAGTTTTTAAAAAAATGACTTCTTCCAACTCCAATCTCTTGCAACATTCTTATTACACTTGCCTTATTGTCTAACATCTCTGGTTATTTGATCAGCCTGCAAAGTGAATAAATATAATGAGAAGACACAACTTTAACACATGCCTTTCCTGATTTTAAGCTGAGAAGTATTTTTTTCGTTCTGTCCACATAACTGTTTCTTGATCTGCATAAAGGTTCCACATGAGGATATTTAAGTATTCTGGAATTCACATTATTCTGAATGCTATCATAATTTGCTATGATCCTCAAGGTTGAATATCTTTGGATAGTCAATAAAATACAAGTAAACATCTTTCTGATAGTCTCTGCTTCTAGTCAAGATACTTTTGATGTCAGTAATAATATCCTTTGTTCTAGATCATTTGAATACAGCCTGAACCTTTGTTCAGTCCCTTTTTATGTACTGTTGCAACCCATTTTGAATGATCTTCAGCAAAATTTTGCTTGTATATGATATCAAGGATATTGTTTCATAATGTGTTCATTCTGTTGGATCCCCTTGCTATGAGATCCATACACATGCAGAACTGTTCCAGTTAACTCACAAGGTAGTTGTCTTCCTAATTCTTGGCACAATTGCATGGTCCCATGCTTCATCAGCTTAGTGAAATATCTCAATTGGCATTAGGTCAATTCCTAGAGTATTGTTTTTGGCCAATGTCTTCAATGGGGCTTGAATTCTTCCTTCATTATCATTGGTTCTTGATCTATCTTACCTCTTGAAATGGCTAAATATTAGCTAGCTATTTTTGGTACAATGACTTCATATATTTTTTCATCTTTTTGATCCTTGTTGCATCATCAAATATTTTTCTCATAAAATCTTTCAGTATTGCAACTTGGGTCTTGCATTTTTTCTTTAGTTTTTTTTTTCCTGTTTAACTGCTATGAGCTGTGTTCTTCCTATTTGTTTTCCTACTTGTATGTTGTTTACATTTAATATCTCACTTTGTCTTATCAAGCTCGTTCACTTCATAATTTATTCCATCTGCCTTAACTACTCTATAGTAAAAAGCAAGTTTTAGAGTCTTCTGTCATCCAAGTTGGTATTTTCTTTCTCTTCCTCTTTCTTCATGTGTGTACGATGTTCTTCATGTCATCCCAGAGCCCATCGGGGCTTCTGTCATTAATCCTCAATGAGTCAAATCTGCTCTTGAGATGGTCTCAAAATTCAGGTGGGGTATACTCAAAGTCACCCTTTAGATCTCACAGACTTACTTTAATTTTTTCTGATTGAATCTGAACTTATATATGAGCAATTGATGTGCTTCCACAGTCAACTCCTGGACTAGTTTTCACTCCTGCTAGTGAGCTTCTTCATGGTTTCTTTCCACAGATATAGTTTTTATTGATGTGTACTCCATCAGGAGAAATCCATATACATAGTTACCTATGGCAAGACTGTAAAGGGTATTTATGAAAAACTTGTTGGTGTTGCAATTTTTCATCAAGCAATCTTCAGCTTCATTTCCATCACCAAAGCCATATTTTCCAACAACTGTCCCATTCTCTTTGTTTCCAACTTTGGCATTCTAATTGCAATTTATGATCAATGCATCTTGACTGTATGTTTAATCAATTTCAGACCAGAGCTTTGGTGAAAATTTTCAATTTTTTCATCACTGGTTTTAGTGGTTGGTATATAATTTGAATAATAGTTGTATTGACTGGATTTCCTTATGTGTTCATAGATATCCTCCTATCACAGATAGCATTGTACTTTAAGATGGATCAAGTGTTGTCTTTTGGTGTTAAATGTGACACGGTTCTTGAATGTGTCTTTCCTGACAGAATAGATATGATGGTCAGACTCAAAATGGCCAATACCAGTCCATTGAAGCTTATTAATGCCTAGGGTATCGATCTTTTTGTGCTCAATTTCATTTTTGTTGATTGACAATTTTTCTGTATTCATACTTTGTACATTCCATTATTTCATTGATTGGCTGACGCTAGTAGCTGTTTCTTCTCCTTTGAATTTGGTCCTATCAGCAAATGAAAGTCCTGAAGGTTTTAGTCCATTCGCAATATTATAGCCTACTCTCCTTTGAGAAGGCAGCACTGCCTCAGTCAGAGTTTGAGTGCTTTCCAATGTAATGGGGTTCATCTCCTGGCATTATCTCTGATAACACTGTACTCTTATTCATGAGGGTTTTTTTTAGCAACTGAGAAAGTTTGGTTGTTGTTCAAAAGATTTTCCTTGGTTAATTTTTCTGAATTGGGCAGCCTGTTCCTTCTTTGCAGACTGTTTTCAGTCTGAGCACTTTGCTGAAGCCTGGTCACTTTGGGTGGCCCTGATATTTGAAATATCAGCGACATAGGTTCCCACAACACAGAGAGATGCAAGCTACCACAGTACAACAGAGTCACAGACAAGTGGTGAGTTTTTCCAATGTTTTTTTTTCATATTGTGCTTGCTCTCAGCAACCACTTGAGTTTTCCATGGTTCTTTGCCTGGGATGGTAACTCAAAACTTCCTTCCTGACATTCTGGACCATTAATAGTCCTAACTGAATTGTTTTTTGTATTTTTCTATTAACTTTACACACAGATCATGGTGGTGCCCATTATGTTAGGCTGGGTTGGCTAGAAAACAAATCCAGTGGTACTCATATGCATGTAAGAGAGAGCTTTATATCAAACAGCAATTGTATATTGAGAAAAAAAGCACAATTACAGTCCAGATCAAATCTTTTAAGTTTGATGTTAGCCCATAAGTCTGAAACAAGTATATGATTTCCTTTTCAAACTCACACAGCATGCTCAATGATGATGAAAGCAGAAAGATCTTAGACCAATGGGTGAAAAGTCTTGTGGATCCAGAAGCAGTAGAAGCATCTCAGCACCAGCTGCCATCAGCGTGGCTTGTCAAAAGAAAGGTGAAGGAGAGAGAGAGAGAGAGAGAGAGAGAGAGAGAGAGAGAGAGAGAGAATGATCTACCTCTTCTGATGGGAGTCAAATGAGAAAGTTCCCAGAATCCTCATGAGAAAGCCATGCCCATAAGCTGTGACCTGATTGACAGGCTACATTCCACCCCTATAACCTATTTATCAAGTTGAACTGAAATAATGTAACTACAACAGCTCAGAGATTCCCAAGGAATCCTTGTATTCCAGATATACTTTTCTTTATCTCCATTATGCAACAATGGTCTAATTCCCCCTTGGTTATCAGGATCAATCGCCTCAACTTTTATAGCAACTTCCTTCTTAGCCTGTTCATTCATGAATGTGGAGAGCCCAATCCAGCTAGGTGTCATTTTTTTAACTTTCAGTTCAGTGGAACCAATGTTATAGATTCTGCTGGGAGTAGTCTTCCCTAGAACTAAGACCTCTAGTTTTCAGCAGTTGAAAACCAGCAGTTTTCATCCTGTGGATCTTGACCTCTTTGGGGGTCAAACGACCTTTTCATAGGGGTTGCCTGATTCATAACAGTAGCAAATTACAGTTATGGAGTAGTAATAAAATAATTTTTATGGTCGGGGAGGGGGGTGTCACCTCAACATGAGGAACTGTATTTAAGGGTCATGGCATTAAGAAGGTCTAGAACCACTTCTCTAGAACATCAGAACATATGATCATAAGGACAAGAAGCAAAACTATTGCTCTTGAGCCACTAGGAGCAATAATGTGTGGTTCCATTTCCTTTTCCATCTTTTGACTCCTGTATCTCTTAATAGAGAAAGAATACTATATATTGAACTCTGACTACTAGATTCATCAGGGATATAGCAATGTTTTAAAACTATGTTCACACATTCTCCAAATGTCATGCTCCTAACCACTGTATTATCAGAAATGAGTAACATCTAGCTACAGAACAGTACAGAATATCCATGGAAAATCTAGGTTGTAAATTGGGTGTGTCAGAATTTAGAAATATAAAAAGAATAAAAGATGTTTCAGGAAAAATGAACTAAATTGTGGAAGCATATATAAGAGAAGAATGGCACAGTGTCTATGCTATTGTTCCTGAAACCAGATACTCAAGTTCAAATCCAGGCATGACTACCTATTAGCTGTGTCACTTGTTCTAAGTATCATAACATCTGTTGCCATATTAAAAAATAGTGCATCCCAGGGGCTGAGCCCCGGTGGCATAGTGGTTGAGTGTGGGACTGCGGCCCACAGACTTGGTGGTTCAAATCCAGCAGCAGCTCTTCAGGAGCAAGGCTGGGTAGCTCTCAGTACCACCAGAGGGCAGATGCCCCCCCCCAAAAAAAAAAAACAAGACAAAAAATAGTGCATCCTAGAAAATTGATGAATTTTTACAGAGAGCTTAGAACAGCCCATGATGTAGAATATGTGTCAAATGCATGAAATAAGTAAATGTAAATAAGGGACAGAGAGGAGGGCCTATCTATAAGATATTTAAATGTTTATCAGTACACATCTTTCCTTACTGCCCTCCCACTTCAGAAACCACTTCCTTGATATCCAGCATCAGTTCTTTTTTCTTGGGGATGGAATTAGAGGACAGCTTTTGATCCAACTCTATTATAATGGGCAATCACTATAAAAATAACTACAAATATTTACCCAGAGTTTGCATGTGTGATGCACTTTTAGGTATAGTCAGTAACACAGAAAAAAAAGAGTAAGAAGAGGAGGAGGAGGAGGAGGAGGAGGAAGAAATTGCAGTCAGAATGCCTCTAAGTGGAACACTTTGCATGAAGCTGTGGCTGTATTGGGTCCTTAGCTGACTATAATACTGCACAGATATGGCTAATTTCAATGCTCAGTGAACTCCTGGGAGGGAGAAAATGAGTCCAGGGGGTCAGGAGCCCTTACTAGCTCATTAGTGCTATCTGGATTTAAAAGAGAGATTCCCAAATCCCAGGAGGTGGCTCACTTCTTGGAACAAAACCTGATGCATTAACATCCTAGTATTCCAAAATGATCCCTGAAGCCCTGTAGTTATGCTGATAGCATGTGATTTATACCAAGGCTATTGCTGCCAAGACCCAGGCTAGGATGGCTGCCTAGCAGGGGAATAATTGAGACTGAAATAGATTTCTCTATCTGTGCACCTCCTGATTAAAAAGAAGTGTGTGCCAGGAGTCCTGGGCCCTCAGCCCCAAACCCTTCTGGCCTTTCCACTACTCCATATTTATAGACACCTTACGCACATGATCTGTTAACATGTCAGACCTTTACACCGCTTGTCAGCACTAGGTAACTTGGAAAGATCCTGAAAAATGCCATAGAAACAGTCTCCCAGCCTATTCTTTCAGAAATCTCTGTTTTCAGACTGAGAACCTCTTCACAGGTGGTGCTAGAGCCAGCTCTAAAGTGATTTTATTTTCTTTGGAGAAGATATATCTGGGTGAAGGGTTGAAACAGGAACAGGCTTGTGAAAGAAAGAAAGTCACATACTTATTGTGCGGTTGGGTTTTATGTCAATTTGATTAGGCCAGGATGCTCAATGGTGGGGAAGTTAAAACTCACTACTTCCTCATGACGTGAGCTACCATACTGCAGTCACCTCCAAAATGGGATTTTTTGTGAATAGCCAATTTATTGTGGCCAATAGCCATTTGTTGTGAATAGCGAATAGCTTACAGTTGAATGTGACTCTCTTACTCAGGTTATGCCTTTAAGAAATTGAAAGGAAGTTAGTCTACTTAGAAGTGTGGCCTACTTCTTAGTTCAACTGTACAAAAACTTGTTTGCTTCTTGCTGAATTTAGAACTTGCATCTGACTCAAACTTCCAGCTCTTCAGATTTGAGCTCAAGGCCTGCCATATTGCCTCCCAGTTCCAAGAACAATCAACAGCTTGCCTAATCTGACCTACCATCTAACCTGTCAACCTGGGATTCATTCTTTGAAGCCACAAGGTCTGTGTTGTTCCTGACAATCCTAAGTTTATCCGCTCATCATCTATTCAAGTCAAGAGAAGCCTTTAGCTTAATATCTGACCCACAGACTTGGAACAACCTTGAACTTTGACTTAACTTGCTCACCTGATATAAATCTCTCTTGATAGATAGATAGAAAGCCACTGCTTTTGCTTTTCTAGAGCTCCCAGGTGAAGCCATTCACTGAAAAATGCTTACATGCACAGTTTGAAAAATTGCCTCTACCTCAGGAGTATGGTGAATTAGGTTCTACTTGTTGCTTTTCCATATCATCTCTACCTACCCCAGCAGCATGTAGAACAGTATTGGAGAAATAGAATGGGAGTAGGATGTCTGCCTTTAGCAAACCCACAGATTGCGTGTACCCCACATAACCTTGAGCTTATTCTGACCCATTGTGACCTTAGGATCACGCAGAAACATCCCTTCCAGTTTAAGATACTTGAAATCTTTTCAGGAGCAGGCAGCTTCCTCTTATCTTTCACATAATTGCAAGTGGGTTCAAAGAGCTGACCTTTGGACTAGCAGAAATGCACAACCCAGTACACCAGCTGGTCTCCTTGTTACCATCTATACAGGTAAAGATGCATAGATATATCAAATAGAAAAAAACTGAAATGTTTCTGTGAACTCTTATGTGAGAATATTGTATATATTCATGTATAAGCTGAGTTTTTCCACCAAATTTTTAATGCCATTTTTGTGGTAAAAGTGTGTGCCTCGGCTGACATTCAGGTTGGCTTATATGGTCTTTTCCACTAGAGATAAAATGACTACAATTTTTTATTTAAGAGTCTGTCATGGCATTCATCTAGAAAAGTTAATGCCTAAAACATGCAACCCCCAACTCCCAGTGACTTTAATACAGTGTGGGTTCATTTCTCATTCTTAACAAAGTCTTGAGGGGGACACTGCTTGTGGGGGACACTGCTTCACACAGTTATGAAGAAATCCAGTTTTTTGGATATAGTGGGTTCCACCAACTCCTGGGACTTCTGAGTTGTACACGGGCTCGCTCCACATTGTAGATTATGAAAGAATGAAGGGGTTTAAATCTAAGTATGGAAGGATCTGCCTCACTTCCAGCTGTGTTCTAGTCACTGGGACTTTGTTGCATGACTTCTCTAAAAAGAATACATTTCCATGAATAGAAGATAAAACATGTTGTCTACCTCTCCGCGCAGGAGAAAAATAAATTTGTAAGACTGAATGAGCACTTAGATTGTCTGCCATACTGAGAAAGCCTTCATAATGAAAGCAATATTTGAGCTCTCTGAGAACTCATATCCATATAGCTGCACCTGCCTCTCTAGTTGTACATATATAGAAAGAAATTTCAGATACTATCTCAGAATTTAGGCAAACAGATATTCTTGTCTAGAACTTGCATTGTTGTCTAGTAAAATGAACGGGGAGAAGACACAGTTTCAAAAGGATGGACCAAGTTATGGAGACAAGAATATGAAAGGAGATTAGCACATTAGCACAGACTTTGCTGATGATCTCTAGAATGTGAGATGAGTGCATAATAATTTACTAGGAAAACTTTAGTTTGTTGATCATAAATGGGATCAAGAGGATCATGAAGCAGTCACGTGGGCCCGAATTGAGGGTTAGATAATTCATACTACCTGAGTTGGGATCAAAGGGATTGTGGAAGGATCCCTGGAAATTACTTCCGCTAATTGTCAGTAGCTTTTGGGTGGTTGTTTGAGTGCTTGGTTGCTAACTAAAAGGTTGGTAGTTTGAATCTAATAAGTGGTGCTTCAGTAGACTGCCTGGCAATCAACTTAACAATCACTACTAAACCATACATGGAGTAGAATTTTATTCTGACACACATGAAGTTGCAGTGAGAGGGCAACTGGCTATTTCATGGTGGCGAAAAGGTAGAACCAGAGACTTTATTTGGTGCCTTGCAAATACTTTGTATGTTAAAAGTATCTCCCAAAGTGTATATGCCTAGTCAACTTCTGGCTGAACATGCTGAACACCTTGTGCATTTGACACTCAACAAATATGGATTCACAGATTAGAATCTTGAATATGTAATCTGAACATCAATAAATGCTTATAAATGATTGGTCTATTGCAGTTCCTTTTGTAAGGAGTTTTTCTAAATCTGGTAACTAAACAATAAAATGCCAATTTATCATTTTAAATGATAAATCCCTGTGCTTATTGTCCTGGTGAATTAGTTTTATGACTACACTGGCCTTGAGAAATCATTCTCTTTCTTCTCCTTTCTCCCAGGAAGACCTCAGCTAATGATAGGAGGCTGATGCCATTTTAAGGAGTTTTATAGGGAATTGCTAAGTATTTCACAGTGAATGGAAAGGTTGGACATTGGAACCCACTGACACTGTAAGAGAAAAAAGCTGGTGATGTATTCCTATGAAGATTATAGTTTAGGTCAGCAACATGTGGGTTGTGACCCTTTTGGGGGTCTAATGACTGTTTCACAGTGGTTGGTGGATTCATCACAGTAGCAAAATGACTGTGATGAAGTAGCAACAAAAATAATTTTATGGTTGGGGGTCACCACCACATGAGGAACTGTATGAAAGGCACAAGGAAGCTTGAGAACCACTGGTTCTCAAGAATGTCTTATGAGGCAGCGCTACTCTGTCCTACAAGTTGTCTACAAGGCAAACTGGACTCAATGGGAAGACAAAAACAATGGCAACAACAATTGTGGGATCTCAGAAAAGGAGGCTTTTCCAGATTGTAGTGCTGGAATTGTCTGCGGAGATGCCATGGCCATTCTACTTAAGTACAATTCACCAAGAGGAGGGCAAGCAACAAGACTTGTGAGCCCTGATTTCTTATCATTGCTTATCCTCTTCTGAATTTTTCCTCTTTATTCACTCTTAGACCCTCTATCCTGAGGGCCACCTCATATCACGTAGAGCTATGCACTGCCATCTGGGTGAGTTTACGTTCCTTAAGACCCAGGCAATACATGCATCTGCATTTGCCTCTCAGTAGCCATTTCACTGTCAAACATGGACCTCTTCTTCCTTCTCAGATTTGATTGTCAATTCTTGACTGTCCTGAGAGAAACTTTCTGAGGAATTGACAACTATTCTGACTTTGGAAGACTTGTCAGACTTGACCTGCATTCTTGCCTTTCATTGAAGTTTCTGATGCTGAAAAACACAGTCAAAGCTCCAGGCCATCAGATGGCTTCGAAATTGTGGTAAGTAGTCAGCCATCCTGAGACAAAACATTTCCCATGGCTGAGTTGGGATTCTATGAATGAGAGCTCCATTCTTTGATCTCATTCATCTTCTCCTTCACCTCCAAATGGAGGCCATTTATTCAGTCAATGGAATTTGACTGATTCCTGTGTTATTAGAGTGTCCTGGCCTTTGTTTTTATTTTGGGCAGAGATGGGAGGAGGAGACACGGCCTCTAATCGGTTTGAGACATGTGAAGTCTCCTGGGAGATATAGGAATCACACGTGAATTTCCTTAGTGTGAGATCAATACAGGATGATGGGGAGGGAGGCAGGAGAGGAAGGAGCCCAGAACAGGATGCCAGCATTCTGTTCTTTGCTCGTCCATCTATTCTGGGTGAGTGACAGCCCCTGCTGGAGCCTCGGTCCCTCATCGATTGACTAGAAGGGTTGAGTGAAGGATATCTCTAGTCTCCTTTCGATCTGGTGTGTCATAGCCTCACCGTCACTCCAAATGATTTCCTGGCATTTGTCCTCCTGGCCTGGGACACTCAGGGTCTCCCTTTCAGAGTGCTTCTTGGACTCTGAGGTAAATTCCGGGGGAGCCTCCTGACGAGATGCCTTGGCCCAGGTTTCCCATGATATATCTGTGGCCCATGTACCCTCATGTCAAAGACCTGTCTCCTTTTCCAGGTCCAAAAAGATGGATGCCTGGCCCCTTCACCAAGGGGATGGAGTATTTCTTCCAGAAGTTAATAAGATTGTGTATTTTAGCCTCAGGGCACTGGAGAAGGGAAAGAAAAATTCCCTGAAACAACATGTCTCTTGTTTAATAAAGTTTTATTATGATTATATATGAGTGTGTGGGAGCGAGAAATCTATATCCGTTCTTTGCCGTCACAGCTTTATTGGTTCTGAGCTTAAAAAATCAGTTTGGTGACTAACAGAATAAAGAACTGACTGACCGGTGATTTTTAATATTTCACTCTTCCAGGAAGCAAAATAATAGAGTGAGGAGCTTATTGCAAAGTGTAGATGCTGCTGAGATGAGTTACACAGAGGAGAGGGCGATCCTGGATCACACCTGGAGAAGGACAGGCAGATTTGACACAGAGACCTCTTTGAGTGTTGACTGTCTGTGCCACTTCAGAGTCAAACCTGTCTGTGGGGAGCAAAAATAAAGCTTGTAGCTTTCTTTCTTGTTGACTCCCATTTCCCAGTCTACTTGGAATACTCTTCCAATGAAATGGAGTCCTTGAATGGGGCTAACTGCAGGGACATGGCTGCTAACTGAAGAGTTAGAGGTTTGAGGACACCTAGGTACCTTAACGAATGGCCTGATACTCCATTTCTAAGAAACCAGCTGTTACATATCCTACGCAGTCACCCTGGGTTGCCCTGAAACAAATTGACTCAGCAGCAACAGTAAATGGTCCTATTCGTATCCATACTAACTATAGAGCATCAGGTCGTCTCTCTCTCCTTGGCAAACATCTCTTCAGGCAGGCCTGAAGGCCTTTTCGTCCAAAAGAATATGGGTCTTGAGTCTAAATTCCCACTGGATAGCAATAAACCCTGTTTCCTATTGAGGTAGGGGGCAGATCTAAACACCTTGACCCATTCCAGAAACTCTCTAACATTCTGTGTCCCAAGATTACACCTGAAGTTTCCAACGGACTAATATGGATAGCTAACAATTGTTTTAACTCACTCACTACCCTCTCACTGGTTCTGACTCCTAGTGGCCCTATACTTATGTAAGAAGTACCACAATGTGATCCTAGGACTGAAGGTCTAGGTTGCTATTTCCCTTTAGTTTCATGAACTTCCTCCTACTTTCACACCAACTGAGTTTTGAAGCCCTTGGCTAGATGAAATATAAACTGCAGTGAGCACAGTTTTTCACAAATAAGGCAAGAAGTATGAGTTCCTTTAGATGGGATGGTTGTCCTTGGCAATCAGATGGCATGAGCTAAATCACACTCAAGAACAGTATTTGAAGGATAAAGATAATGAATGAGGTGGGTTATTTAGACCGATGGAGAGGCAGAGGTGATATGCCATGTGGGGTGAAGTAATAGAATTAATCTGGGATGCACCCAAATTGAGTGAGACAGTGGTTATGATTATGGTTTTTGCCACAGAGCAAGCTTCCAATCACGGTAAACCCACTGACAACAGATGCAAACACTGCTTGGTCCCACATCATTTGTTGGTTTTGATTGATGCGATACTGAAAAGTACTTTTGAAAATGATAAGTGAGAGCACGTCATGATTCCATTGCTGTGGCCACTGTCTATATGAAATGCCTTTCAACTTAAGATGGTTAATTCTCAGAAGTAGATTGCTAAGACTCTTTTTTTAGTCTGGAATTTCAGCTGAAACCTGCCCACCATGGGTGACCCTGCTGATCTTTGAAATTCTCGGGCAAAGCATCCAACAGCATAGCAACCATGCATCACCACAATACAAGAAATTGCAGGATATTGGTATGGAGTAGGAAACCCCGCCTTTGCTGCTCTAAACATTCCTCTCCTCTCTTGGAATGTCCAGTCACAGTTCATGTACCACAGCCATTCTCAACCTATAGGTCATGACTCCTTTGGGGGTCAAATGACCCTTTTGCAGGGGTTTCCTAAGACCCTCAGAAAACATAATTTCTGAGGGTCTTAGGAAATGAGACATTGCTCTTCTATTCGCCTCCAGGCGTGTCTGCCCACCTGCTGATATGCCCGCATACAAGTACCCGGTGTGAAGACTGTTACCCAAACTACACCATGTTTCAAGACAAAATTTCATTGATTTGTCATTATATGTAAATATTTCAGAATACATTATTACATATTGTATTACGATTCATCACTATGCTTTCATTATGTTCAATTTGGAACAATGAAAATATATCCTGTATATCAGATATTTACATGATGATTCATAACAGCAGCAAAATTTCAGGGATGCAGTAGCAACAGAAATAATTTTAAGGTTGGGGGTCACCACCACATGGAGAATTCTGTGAAAGGGTTGCAACATCCATAAAGTTGAGAACCACTGCTGTGTAGGAAGCAGAGACAGGTTGATGGGCTGCCTTTGGTTTCTCTCTAACTGAATCAGAAACCGGTACTTCTGTCTTCTTTGTCCTTTTCTCTAGCAGGAAGGAGTGGAAAGCTATAAATGAGCCAATAGAGAATGGTTTCGACCTGAATGACTGCTTTCCTGTCTGAACTGAGACCTGGGTTCAGATTCCCAGAGAGAGCATGATGACGGAGTCAGTGAGACCTTGAGGGATGCTAAACCCTTTTCAGGAACTGACATGACTACATGACTTTTGAAGATAGCATACACAGATGCATCACTGTTCTTCCGACTTAGGTAATTGCCCCAGCCTCAGAGTTGCTCAGTTGGGGAGAAGATTTAGGTCAGTGGCTGGAGTTGAAAGCTTAGGTCTCTGTCCCTAGAATCTAGAATCCAGGAAACTTCGTAAACACCCTGTGTATATTTCTGAGCAGCACCATGGAAAAGAGCAATAAAGCAATAGTGGAAACCTCTTCCACATTTGGGCTTCCCATCCCTTTACCCTCTGTCTTGGGGTGAGTGTCCTAGGGAAAACTGTTCCAAGCTCCAAGTCCTTCCATTTTTTTTAATTGAGCTTTCATTACACTTTAAACATTGCTTGCTGTGGTTTGAATTAATGAGCAGAGGCCTTTTGGATATCCAGTCAGAATTCTCAGAACCCCAACGGTCTTGACTTTGAGTCAGAGTATGGGACCATCTGCCACTTCAATGATCCATACTTTTGTGTCTGATTAGTACTGAGCATGGCCCTCAGTTTCTCTAGGGATCTTTTAGGCTTCTGGTAGGCCATGAGCTCATTCGACTCACGGTGCACTGTGTCTCAGGGACACACTTCAAGTCAGGGGGGTCCCTTAGAGGGGGACATGCGTGACCCCAAAAGACAATAACAGCCAAGGAGGATACATTTCCTCCAGGAGTACCTGGCCTAAAGAAAAACCAGCATCTCAACTCAAGGAGAGAGTGAAAAGTTCTTTCTACCTAAAACTTTCCTCTTCTCAGTACCTAACATTGTATGACGGGAACTTGAATCCTTTGGGATTGTAAGGCATTTTTGTCATTTGAAGTCTTTTATTAAAGCATATATATATACATATAAAGTGTGAAAACTCATATTATCAACAAGAACTTAAAGTTATGGAGGTCAGAAAATGTGACCTAAATACCTTTCCTTATATATTAAATTCTTAGCTGCCTAGAACTCAGGAAATGTTAAGTCATGCTGTATAATCAAGATGCTCAGCTTGCTGAAGACTGCCTTAGCCCTCTAAGAACAATTTAAGCAATATGGAAAATTTTGGTCACCGATCTTTTCTAAAATGTTTCCTGCTAGACTTCCTTTAAACGCAGTCAACCAAACACCACGAACCACTTCCTGGGCTTTCAAGGGCATCTCTAATAACTTCCTTCACTGCCCTCAAGACTGGTCCTCTCAAAATCTGTAGACAGGGGCTGGGCAGTGGAGCCCGGCTGTTTGTATGTTGAAGGCAGCTCTGACGTCTGATTTGCTCCCTCTCATCTGGCCTCCTTTCGGCATCCCCATTCTGGTGCCAGGTTGTTTGCCTTAAGCATTCCTTCTCTCTTCTAACCCAGTCCTTTTTAATCAATTGTGGGTGGGAAATAAGATTCCCAAGCTTATTTGGACCTTTGAGTAAAACAAAAATAGACAGGCTTTGCATAAGAATTTCTTTTTCCCCAAGAGAAAGAGGTAGGAATTTCATTACAGGACCACATGGTTCTTATTAAATATGTATGTTTGCCTTTTCTTTGAATCTTAGTTAAATGTAAAGAGGTGAGAGGACCTGATAGTTTCGTAGCTGGGTGGTAGAGGAAGTTGGCCACTTTAGAAAAGTTAGAGACAAAGATGTCATGTGTCAAAGTGTAGAGAAATTGTCAACAGTTTTTGTCAATCCCGTTGTTCAAATGTGACAGGGTTTGAATGTACCCTGTCCCCTTTGCTGCAAAATATTTCTTCTTCAAAAGAAGAGCACTTCTTCAGGGATCCTATCTCCTTTATGATGCTTATTTTTCAACAGCTGGGACTTCAGACTGCCCATGAAGTAAAAATCAGAATGGAGAAATGACAAAGGGAAATGAATGAGAATCTAAGTTATTCTGATAGATGATAGATGGGATAGCATGAGAAGGTTTTGAGAGACAGAAAAATCATTATAAACTTTGGCAGTCATGTATTCATGTGTCAATTTCATGATTGGGAGTCTAGGGATAGAGTCTAGTCTGTTACTCTGGAGATAGCCAAAGAGACCTCTGTGTGGGCATAGTTTTCTGAGAATTCTGGGAAGTCTCCCGGAATTTCCCAATTGGAGAAGAGAGATTTGACTGCGTTCCTCAGAGATGAACTGTTGACAAGATGAGATGACAGCATGCTGATCAATCCTGATTCCTGGAGAATGGAGAAGCCAGAAGAGAGACCACATGGGCTTGCCCTGATGGTGCCAAACCTCTGGAGCCAGAGAAGCCAGGTGGAGACTCCTGCCAGTGCTGAGATGCTTCAACTGTTACAGGACACAAAAGACTCTGCACCCACTGGCCTGTGATTGTCCAGGTGTCATTGCACATGCTTTGTCAATTGGAAGAAGACTTTTTAGATTTGTATCGGATATCTGGGCTAATATCAGACTTGCGATCTTGGACTGGACTGGGCTGGGATGCTTTCTCAATATTCCCTTCCTCTTGTATATAAACCTTTGCCGTATATCCATGTGCGTATTTATGAATTTGTTTCTCTAGTCTACCTGAACTGACATAAATCCACTTTACTGAGCTCTCCAGAGGTGAGGGATAACCAGGGAGTGTATGCAAGTAGAGATCTCTTTTCGAGAGTAGGAGAGTTGGGTTCCACCTTGGCTTCCACCTTGGCTTCAAGATCCCCAGCATGTATGAGATATCCTGCTGTGGTAAACAGTCTCACCTCACTGTCAGCGAGTTGATGTTGACCCTCAGTGAGCCCAGTGAGTTTCTGAGACTGTAACTCTGTACCAGGGTAGGCGTGCCCCATCTTTCTCCCATGGGAGTAGCTACTGGCCTTGTGGATGACAGCCCAACAGATGACTCCCATTCTTGGGGCTCCTGTGGTAGAAGGAGAGGGCAGAAAGATACAAGTAAAAGCATTGTTCTAGCCTTTCCTCCATTTCTCGAACAGACTAAGGAGGCCCCCAAACTAGGGGAGTCAGAAAAAAAAAATAGGTGATGCAAAGTCTTCTTGCTGTATTGTTAAAACAGAGAAGGGGAAGGAATACCTGAGCAGTTTTAAAATGAAGCCCAGAGATGTGGGAAGGAGCTGTATCGGCACCATTCTTTGAGTGCCATCAAGAATAATACAGGAGATGAGATTTTTGGTTTCCACGTAAAAGAAGACATTGATTTCACAACA